>CABFVX010001472.1:29104-50078 GCA_902151425.1 Timema shepardi | reverse complement strand
ACCCCCCCCCCCCCGGTCAGTTTTACAATACCGCGAGACAGTCCCCAAATGTTAACTCTGCGCTACCAGACGTGAACAATATCACTAATTAGTGCTTACCTTCATTACGAGTACCAACTTGACGCAGATGAATGCTGATGGTTTTCAGTCCACGCAGTGTCGTGTTACGTAACCTTCGAGGAAGATCCACAACTATTATTATTATTATTATTATTATTAGCACCGCGTCTTACTAACCATTCGAGTTATACGCACTTACGCTAATGTGTAATGGTAGGATTATTGTGAGATGAAATGGAGGACCTACAGTTTAACGTGGGATCCGAACCATACCACGATGGAGGCCTGGCATTCCACACATTCACAAGTTGTGATTAATACACGTCTTGTCAGAGGTGAAGGAAGGGTTTGGTAATCGGATAAATATGTGCCGGGACCGAGGATTGAACCCCGGACACCTTACCCCCTAGACCGCTTGGTCTGCGTTATACATCAGTTAAATAAATGAACATTTGATTAAACTCATTCAACTGACTGTAATTTAATATTCGTGGGCTTACTATATATATACCTGTATTCTCCCGGTTAATCCGAACAAGATTCGGTCCCGGCTAGTTCGTATTAACCGGGTTCTAGTGTAAGTTATACCAAGTCTGTAATGAGAGTGTGGTGACCTGGCGGTCTAGGGGTAAGATGTCGGACTTCTATGTTGGCGGGTCCGGGGTTCAATCCTCGGTCCCGGCACAGATTTATCTGATTACCAAACCCTTCCTTCACCTCTGACAAGACATCTTGTGAATGTGGGGAATGCCAGGCCTCCACCGTGGTTCGGATCTCACGTTAAACTGTAGGTCCTCCATTTCATCTCACAATCACCCTACCATTACACATTAGCGTAAGTGCGTACAACCCGGACGGGTAGTAAGACGCGGTGATAATAATAATAATAATGTAATGAGAGTGAGAGTTACAAAACTAATAAACAAAGAGCTCACGATCGCCATCGGATTGCTCTCGGCCTGTTTGTTGACACGCAGAGGTAAAAGTAACCACATCAGTCCACGAGGATTGATAGTGCGGGGGGATTCACGGAGCCGTAATAAATAGGAAGTAAACTATGTAGTTTACCAAAACACTTCTCATGTGGTAGGTGATATTATATCGAGTTAAAATATCCAGCTCCACGGGACGATGGTCGAACCGAGGTCACCTTGAGGGGAAGGAAAGAGTGCTAACCGCTCCACTGATCACGTGATCGTCCTTATCTGTCCCCCGCCGCTTCACGTCAAGGTCCAAGATATATGGTGCCCGCTCAGGGGTTCGAATCACGGTTAGGTGTACTAATGATAATCTTTCCCTAGATTGTATTCTCGTATCTCTTCACGAAAATGAGGGTGTACTTCCGCTAAATTCAACCTTACTCATCCGTAGCAAATTAGTGAGATCGGTACAAATGTGTACATCTAGAGCGGGTAGTAAGCCAATTCTTTATATTGCTCTGGCTACTATTTAGTCTCCGAGGTCTGACGCTTGAAGCCAAATAGCGCTAGTATCGTCATAGATTATCGCACTATTAATTACTGTAGCGAGGTTTCAACCATTAAGTTTATATTTTATGGTTTTAGGTGTATATAAATATTTGTTGCACGTTAGGGCTACATAATTAGTGGAATAATGATCCAGTACTAATGTACCGTTGTCCAGGGGACGTCCGAATGTACTAATAGTACATCCTTTGCTGGAGGTTCTTTCCATGTCCTGATGAGATGAGGTGATGGCGAGTGTTAGTATGAGGGTGATAGTATGTGGATGATGGTGAATATGATGGTGATAGTGGTAGTATGAGGGTGATAGTGAGTATGAGGGTGATAGTGAGTATGAGGGTGTGTAACCAGTGTAAACACAACCTAACTGAAGCCTAACTAACCAAACCCTGCTGACCGTCGGGGTAGTTCCCCTTTCTGAAAAAGATCCCCGAGGTACCAACTGTGAGTTGAACCCGGGGCTCCTAGACTCGCAGCCAGGTGTACTGACCACTCCGCCAAGGGGCCGGATCATGGTCTTAGGTGATGATTAAAATAAGAGTCACCCTTCCGTAATATTATCAACAGAGAAAATAATTAATATCTAACAGCAAAGTTACTTTATTAGTAGCTTACACATGAATGGGACAAGGGAAAAAGGGGATAGTCCAATTCTAACTCAAATTGGGCTATTGCTGCCATCTATTAGACAATTATGCGACCTTTCTAATGCACTTTAGATTATGGTTAAAAGATGTATCTGTCATTAAAAAAAAAGGTATTTGCTGCGGTAATTCTGGAGTTTGAGATATAAAAGTTGTCCTAGAAAATGTGAGTAATGTCACTTCCCCCTTTTCCCTCGTATCCTTTATATCTTATTGTTTGATCGTGATTGTAAAGGCATTTGAATTTGCTTTGTATTACAATATACATATATATTTTCTATCAGTACTATCTCAGTACACTGAGAGGTGACTAACTCTAAGCTGTATTAAAGGCCGAGCGTATTAAGGGAGCCAAATTCACGACTAGATAATTTACATTATTTATTTCAATGACTTACCAAACACTTCCTTCACCTCTGACAAGACATCTTGTGAATGTGGGGAATGCCAGGCCTCCACCGTGGTTCGGATTCCACGTTAAACTGTAGGTCCTCCATTTCATCTCACAATCACCCTACCATTACACATTAGCGTAAGTGCGTATAAACCGAATGGGTAGTAAGACATGGTGCTAGTAATAATAATAATAATAATAATAATAATAATAATAATAATATTTCAATGAATCATCACAGTTGGTACTAGATTTCAAATGAACATTATAATATCTGTTATTTATCCGGGATAAGCTCGTGTAAAACAATAATAAACAACTATTATTTATACGTCAGGGGATCAAAACAAGGACATGGGGCGATCACAGCGCCAGTTCATATTGCGGCAAAACATGCAAATAAAAAGCTTCAAAAGATGATCAACTCTCACATATCACTACTCAGAGTGGTATGTCAAAGGAAGAAGGGGGAGGGAGAAATGAGAGAAAATGTACCTGCATTGGTATGGGGAGAGAGAGTATGACATAATTTATGGTAAATAAAACCACCCTCGAAGCATCCGGTCGATATTCAAACACCCCCTGACAAGATGAGACTGACATCTTTGTCCGCGTGAGCACCAGTGCGGGTGGTCCTTATTAGTTACCGCTTTAAGTTAATTTAATAAATTATTATTATTATTATTATTATTATTAGCACCGCGTCTTACTACCCGTTCGGGTTATACGCACTTACGCTAATGTGTAATGGTAGGGTGATTGTGAGATGAAATGGAGGACCTACAGTTTAACGTGGGATCCGAACCACGGTGGAGGTCTGGCATTCCTCACATTCACAAGATGTCTTGTCAGAGGTGAATTTAATAAACGACATCTTAGCTCAGTCGGTAGTATGTCTAGCTATTTAAATAAGAGTCCCGGGGTTCAATTCTTTGGCATGAGCGAAAAAAATCTGTTTTAGATTTTAAAAAAAACAGGGACTTCCCCTTTTCTCAGTGATTAATTAACAGTCATGGGACCGAATGTCGTGTCTGCTCTAGAATCAAGTTAGTTTGTAAGTCAAGTTGGGTTCATAAAGTACCCCCAAAACTAATATGAACGTGAAAGTGTCACCTACTTGTCTGTTTGGCGATGTTGCGCAGGTCTGAATCGCCGACTGACTGTCTGCGCTCAACAGGTGTCGCGAATATCTGGCCGGGCCCCAGGAACAGGTCCGCGGACCTAGCAGGGTCCCCCCCTCCCCCACTCATTGGTCACGTGGGGTCTCTCCTCGGTCGTCTAGAACACCGACAAGTTAGGGGACCTCGGACTTTCAGCGCTAGTTCGAGTTGGTTTTCCGTTGAAACAATCTGGTTCCCGTCGCTGCAGGCGAACACGTGCTCAGATGACGTCACTTGCCTGTTTTAACGGGGTATATTACGATTTGTGAAACAAAATGGTCAAGAAGATTTAGCTTATTTCCATGTCTTTCAGAAAATACAGGGTCCGGGGTCCAATCCTCGGTCCCGGCACAGATTTATCTGATTGCCAAACCCTTCCTTCACCTCTGACAAGACGTGTATTAATCACAACTTGTGAATGTGTGGAATGCCAGGCCTCCACCGTGGTTCGGATTCAATTTCATCTCCATAATCACCCTACCATTACACATTAGCGTAAGTGCGTATAACCCGAACGGGTAGTAAGACACGGTGCTAATAATAATAATAATAATAATAATAATAAGATAAATTCAGTGACGAAGGGCTGAGCCAAATATTCATCACTCGTAAATTTTTACTTAAGTTATCGTGAATATCAAATTTATCTATAATTCATTTTATATTAAATGGGGACACAGAATTGCCGAACAGTAATTTATTTTTTTAAATGAATTACACACAAAAGCTAAAAATAAACAATTTATAACGTCAATGGTAACGTAGAAATGCTTCCCTTTGATAATATGCATGTGTGGTTCGGATGTCCAGTGTTCGTACTCTCTTAGGTGGCAAGTATTCTGGCAAACCACAGCGTAGTACAACAATACTAATAATAGCCTTTACTGTCGTCATTTTCCTTGGCGATCTTATCGGCATTTGTTTCCCTGAAGCAATCTACAGGTTGACTAAACAGGTGTTTGTATAAAACCGTACGCTGGTGAAAACTATACAGTGGTTTATAATGAAGTTAAAAGTACCTAATTAGTTAGAAATTTTCTAAAAAAAATTGTAGTCTCTTAAATATGGTTTTCTAGCCCAGGCTAGGCTAACTTTTTATATATTATAATCTTAGTGACTAGTTTTAAAAAAAATGCTAAAACCAAGTTCTCAATTACTATTAAAAAAAATTCGAAATAGTTTTTAGGTATATATTATATAGTTGGTTGGGGGTATGTTTGACGAACACCCCCAAGTTTTAGACGCAGGAGTTGGGTTAGTTACAAATCTCCACCCCTGCTAAGATCTAGGGATTCTGAAGTGGGTTTCCCTTATATTATTATTATTATTAGCACCGCGTCTTACTACCCGTTCGGGCTATAAGCACTTACGCTAATGTGTAATGGTAGGGTGATTGTGANCGCTAATGTGTAATGGTAGGGTGATTGTGAGATGAAATGGAGGACCTACAGTTTAACGTGGGATCCGAACCACGGTGGAGGCCTGGCATTCCACACATTCACAAGATGTCTTGTCAGAGGTGAAGGAAGGGTTTGGTGATCATATAAATCTGTCCCGGGACCAAGGATTGAACCCCGGCCGCTAGCACAGAAGTCTGACACCTTACCCCTAGACCGCCAGGTCACCGGTTTCCCTTATAAACTAGGGTTTAAGATACCGAGTCACTATTTCAGAACGCAGGACTGACGACGGAATCCACTGTTAGTTACCTCGACCTGAAATGTCAAGGAAGGTTGCAAGGCTGATATTGTAACGTAACGAGCTCGGATAAACGACTGACAGTTTATCATCCATTGTTGGGACGAGATAGCAACAATCGCTTTCTCACGTCCGAGCCAAATTTACTTCCCGTGTCGAGCAAAGGTTGACAACTAGAATACAGTTCCTAAAAGTATCGGCCTTAGTTTCAAACCACTCTTACCTTGGACTTTCAGGCGGATTTCCCGCCAAACTGAAACAAAACAGAAACTACAGTAATCCCATGGCTTCTTTGGTGCTGACTGACAGCTCACAGCTGACTTCTGACAGTCAACATTTAGATATATAGCTAAATTTTTACAGCCAAAAGTGAAAGCTACTAAACACATGTCTTTGCAGATCATCTGGTTCAGCGTAGGGGTACGTAATTTGGTCTGGTAACTTTTCAAAGTTGTCAGTCAGCACCAAAGAAGCTATGTGGCTACTGTATGTCGAGTTTAAAGACAATTAAACTACAGTTTTCCGAGAACAGAAATAATTCGGAGATTCAAGGTCACCGGCGACTATTTTTTGTCAACAACTGAAACAAAATAGAAACTTTGTCGAGTCGAGTGTGTTGCTCTGGTGGGAAAACTTTAGCTGATGAGTCTTTAGGCGCGGAGCGGGGGATGGGGGGGGGGCTACAAGCGGCTGAGCTGAGGTTGTAGGGCACGCGAGGTAAGGGCCCCGTCTTGGTAGTTTTTAAAACAAATTAAATATGTATCATGTAGAAACACAAAGAGTTTAACTTTCTTCGCTTAATGATATCAACAGTTGTTGAATATCTGTCATTAAATTCCAGGATACCCTTGATAAATATTCAACAACTGTTGATATATCACTGTTCGAAGAAATTTAAACTCTTATGTTTATACTGGAGCAATATATTTTGATTTATTTTGACCAAAATAAATTTTGATACAGAAAACGCAAAAAAAAACATAACAAAACCAACACAAATAACCAATGACCTTTTCTAGCGTCGGTGACCTGGTGGTCTAAGGGGTAAGGTGTCAGACTTCTATGCTGGCGGCCGGGGTTCAATCCTCGGTCCCGGCATAGATTTATCTGATTACCAAACCCTTCCTTCACCTCTGACAAGACATCTTGTGAATGTGAGGAATGCCAGGCCTCCACCGTGGTTCGGATTCCACGTTAAACTGTAGGTCCTCCATTTCATCTCACAATCACCCTACCATTACACATTAGCGTAAGTGCGTACAGCCCGAACGGGTAGTAAGATGCGGGCGGTGCTAATAATAACAATAATAAAAATTTAGGATTGGAGAGCTTTATTTTAGCTTAAAATAGCTGCGGTGGACCAAATCAAACCCGCCCATCGGGATATGTGCCAATTTCCCAGTCCTCCCATGTTTGGTACCCAGTTCAGATCCTGGCTTATAAGCTACACCATAGTGGAACCAAGCTAGGTAGCAGTCTTACCTTGACTGATTACACTATGGCCCTATCTTATAAGCTACACCATAGTAGAACCAAGCAAGGTAACAGTCTTAGCCCCTCTATACCCAAAGATCCAAACACCTCTGAAAGTGTAGATACAACAATTGAGTGGTATTGTTACAGCTTTGTTTCCTCTTGGGAAGAAGCCAACAATGTACTATCTAAAGGTCTTGCTTCACTTCACATGAGTGATATTGTTACAGCTTTGTTTCCTCTTGGGAAGAAGCCAACAATGTACTAACTTAAGGTCTTGGCTTCACTTCACATGAGTGGTATTGTTACAGCTTGTTTCCTCTTGGGAAGAAGCCAACAATGTACTAACTAAAGGTCTTGGCTTCACTTCACATGAGTGGTATTGTTACAGCTTGTTTCCTCTTGGGAAGAAGCCAACAATGTACTTACTACCTAAAGGTGTACCTTCACTTCACATGAGTGGTATTGTTACAGCTTTGTTTCCTCTTGGGAAGAAGCCAACAATGTACTATCTAAAGGTCTTGCTTCACTTCACATGAGTGGTATTGTTACAGCTTTGTTTCCTCTTGGGAAGAAGCCAACAATGTACTTACTAGCTAAAGTTCTTGCTTCACTTCTCATGAGTGGTATTGTTACAGCTTTGTTTACTCTTGGGAAGAAGCCAACAATGCACTATCTAAAGTGTCTTGCTTCACTTCACATGAGTGGTATTGTTACAGCTTTGTTTCCTCTTGGGAAGAAGCCAACAATGTACTATCTAAAGGTCTTGTTTCACTCCACATCATGTCATACCCTTGCTCTCCGTCAGAGAGGAGAAAGAGAGAGATAGGACACACAACAAGTTTTAAGATCAGGTTGTGGGTAAAAAAAAACAGCCTTGGTGTTGGCTCTTGGATCTTCGACCTTGACCCACCGGAGAGGTTTTATCCGACAAGGAAAACTGTAGCGGGGCATTCCCCGGTCATCTGGCAAGGTGTAACATTCCAGGACTCTGGTTCGAACTGGATACTTCTTATTGTGGCAATTAGCGCAAGTTGTTTATCGTGTAGGATTGCTAAAAGTCTCAGAATTTGGTTCCCTCTAACCAAAATCTTAGTTTACTTCTCTCAAGAATGAAATCTGTTCTTTCCAAAAACATGGCTCGGTTCTTGAATGTGGTCCGCTCTTGGTGTGAGGATTACCAAAGTGTCACCCACATCTGCGGATATTGTATTGCCTTATGACAATCATAACCACATGAGTTAATTTATCTACAGCAGCCCCATGGCTTCTTTTGTGCTGACTGACAGATCACAGCTGACTTCTGTCAGTCAACATTTAGGTATATGCCTACATTTTGACCGTCATGAAGTGACAACTGCTAAACACATGTTTTTGCAGATCATTTGGTTTGGCGTAGGGATACATAATTTGGTCTGGTAACTTTTCAAAGCCGTCAGAAGTCAGCTGTCATTCAGCACCAAAGAAGTCATGGGGCTACTGTATACATATTTACATACCTAATCATGCCATTCCCTTACGGGGTAGGACAAGAAACTCCATATAACTCAAACAACTCCGTACTTAATCCATCCTCACTAGCTTTCTCCACACTTCCCTATCCTTGCTTTCTCCCTTCTCTTCAACAACATCCATACACCGAGTCATACATGCTCTTTTATTATTAAAACTCTTTAATGTTTCTCTTTTACACACATTCTTCTACCACATTTATCCACGGCTTAACTCATCCTTTTGATCCACACACTCTACCTTCATATATTTGCTTCGTCACTTGAACCACTCTCGTCCTCTCAACATGCCCGAACGAAAATAAGACGCTTCTTTCACATTGACGTATTAGTATCCCTTTCAGATCACATTCCTTCAAGACCCATTTATAGTAGCCCCATGGCTTCTTTGGTGCTGACTGACAACTTTGAAAAGTTACCAGACCAAATTATGTATCCCTACGCCGAAACATATGATCTACAAAAACATGTGTTTAGCAGTTGTCACTTCTGACAGTTAAAATATAGATATACACCTAAATGTTGATTGTCAGAAGTCAGCTGTGAGCTGTCAGTCAGCACCAAAGAAGTCATGGGGCTACTGTATATACCTAAATGTTGACTGTCAGAAGTCAGTTGTGAGCTGTCAGTTAGCACCAAAGAAGCCATGGGGCTACTGTACACTCTTTCATTACAGAATGATGTACATGTAAATGTGACCTCTAAACTTAGGCGAAGTAATCATATACTTTTATTCAATCCTTTGACAGTGGGATGGGAAGGATATATAAATGTTCAAAATTAATATAATCATGTTGAAATCTGATTTATCGTAGTTAACCTTTATTCACAGTTACAGGTAAAACTATAGTTACTATTTGTTACGTCGTCGATATTTTTTTATTTCTGTATAAAGCTTTTATAAATAAACGGGTACAGTTCATCACAAATAATTTCTCACTCCTTTACCTGAAAAAGGGGACAGTTACTTAAAACTGGTAAGATGTGTTAAACAAAATAATACACATTGTTGCAGTAACAGAATGGAAAAAAAATCAATCATATTCCACCAAAGAGCCGTGCAAATTCGGGTATGTTTCCTCTAAAATTCTACCTCTATTCATTCCTATTCCATTAAAATAGTAAAAATTTATGCGTACAGTCCAAACGGGTACCAAGACTCAGCGGAACCAAACAAAAACCAAATAAAAACTTTACAAAATAACATTTAAAATAGGTAAAAAACCCCTTCGGGAACCGCGGGGTCTAAGGCACAACTGTTGCGATAGAATAGAGTGCTCAAGGTCAGGTCGAAAGATTTGGGTTTCAAACCAGTCAGGCGCAGTGAAACTGTTTTTTTTGTCTATTTCTCAATGCAAATACAGGTGCATTTCTATTAATTAAACCTTGCTAATCCCTAACACATTACTGTAGTTAGTATATAGGCATACAGTCCAATGGATAGTAAAACACGGCGCTAAAAAGAAAGGTACATAAACATGAAACACATTTCTACAAACTCTTACTCTCCAACTCAGTATATGAAACTAGCTCTGTTCACACCAGTGCTATAATTACGAGAATTGCCTGTTTATTTTAAGTGAGCGTACACATCTGGATTGAACCGGTTCAGGCAATGAAGTAGTGATACAATGTTATGTTCGATGATGTCATAACAAGGGAACACTAATAGCAGGTGATAAACCGGTGTCAGGTAATGTCGAGAGTACTCTCGTAAAGGAGAGTTTAGACCGAGCATCAATTTAGAGAGAGGAGAGGTGCAGGGGAGTTTAAGTCTGTGCGAACCTTTGAAATTTGGAATCTTACTAAGATTCATATTTTCAAATCTAAATAAATCTTAGATTCAGATTTGATGGGTTTCGCTCAAAATTTGAATCTATAAATTCATAAGTGCTTTTCAAAATATTATTATTATCACCGCGTCTTACTACCCGTTCGGGTTATACGCACTTACGCTAATGTGTAATAGTAGGGTGATTGTGAGATGAAATGGAGGACCTACAGTTTAACGTGGGATCCGAACCACGGTGGAGGCCTGGCATTCCCCACATTCACAAGATGTCTTGTCATAGGTGAAGGAAGGGTTTGGTAATCAGATAAATCTTTGCCGGGACCAAAGATTGAACCCCGGACCCCCAGCACAGAAGTCTGACACCTTACCCCTAGATCGCCAGGTCACCCTTCAAATTAATATAATTATACTGGAAACCAGTTTTGTGGCAAAGTGTAGAGAGAAATTAACTTGAGTTCTAGGTCATAGAGGAATCATATTTTTGGGTGGTGGGGACAGTTATTTGTGACCGTGACTAGCCTACATTTTATTTTAAAAACGTAACCAGGCTCACCTTTTTTGTAGATATTAAAAAAATAGTGTAGTCTTTATTTGATTTTTCACCTTTTGAGGTTAATGTTATTGAGAGCATTTTTTTAAAAAATAAACCTGAACTGTGTCTAAAATGTTTATCAACATTTTTTGAAATATTTTATTATTGTATTAGATTTGTAAACTTAACATAGTATAATATTTTAACACAGATTTGATTTGAAACATTATCAAAGTAAGCCTAAAACAAATTATTAATTAATTAAATAAATTAAAAATGATGGCTTCACAGAGAAGAGGCTAGAAGGAAAACCAAAAATCCAACCTTTAGCTATGTAGGCAATGTATTTAGGATTCAATTAGGGGCGGGCAGAGGGAGGAGAGGTAGGGAGGGAGGGGGTGCAAATGCTTATGTTTTTATGGTTATTTTTTTTACTAGGTCTTAGCATTTGTTTGGGCTATTTGCGTAAATTGATTGAAGGGGTCGGGGTTTAGCATGATAATTCTCATAGATGAGATCATGGTGTCTACTCAACTTGACCAATAAAATTCCTGACTTTTCCCCCTGATCATTTCCTGAAATTACCGACTAAAAAGTTTGTCACATCCTTCTAACTCCCCCCCCTCATTTTTTCTACCAATATTTTTTTATTAATAATAAGTTTTAAAATTTAAATTAAAATTGTTTACTAGGAATTTTAAATATATTACACAGCTACAAACAAAAAAAAAATCTACAGTTTTAATAACATTATTATTTACAGATTTAATGATTATTATATTTCATATTTTGAGTAAAGCAACATTTTCCCGGATTTTTGTTGTAATTTACCAAATTCCTGACTTATTCCTGTTTTTTTTCCCAATCACTTCAAATTCTCGGCTAATTCCAGTTTTCCCTGATTTTCCCGAATGGTAGATGCCCTGGAGATGTATTAAATATTTAAATGTCTATAAAATTCTGAAATCTAGATATACAAATAGATAAAATATTTGTCGATATTAGCTCTCCTCAAGGCGAGTATAAAAACAACTTGTACAAAGTTCAAGACGTGAGCTACCAGTAATCCTTGATAACACCTTTTTTCATAAAATTAAGAGTTATCATAGTTTTTCTCTGAACCTTTCCCCCCCCCTCCCCCCCAAACCATTTTGGCAAAGTGTTGACACTCACACCATCCAACAAAATTAGGGTAATTTACTAGATTGTGCAATAAAAAAAAAACACATAAAATAAAAACATATGTTGAAAATACTTTAATTTAGACCCACAAATAAATAAACCGTAAAAATAAAATCTGTTGTAGTTAATTTTTGGTGTGTGTTAGGGCAATGATCTAAAGCGGGGAGTCGAACCGGAACCGATAACTGAAACTAACAGTTGGGAGATTGAACCTGGGACCTCTGGCTCTATAGCCAGCCTCTTGATCATTAGACCCCCAAAGACAATTTTTTTTAAATATTTTATTTCTGACAAACAAAAATCTATTAAAATGTTCTCCTGGTCAAATAGAAACCTGAATTATATATATTATTTTGCAGCGCAATTAGTTGTATATTTTTAAATTAATAACTTGTTTTGTAGTAGATTATGTTTGATTATTATGTTCTATTTAAAAATAGTTTAACAGAATTAAAACTCGTAAGAACCGAAAATAACTTTTTATAGAACTGGAACATTTAAAATTTTGTTTGACGAACCAGAACTGATAAGTATTTCGGTCCAACTCCCTGGTTTAAGGACAAGATTGTACATATAACATTATTCCAACTCTTTGTGACTTGAACCGTAAAATGAATTTAGCCACCATCACCTGACTAGTCTTAAGAACCTCATCCATTTACAATTGAATGCTACTACATTTGGCATTGAAATATATAACTTGATTATACATTCATGTTGAAGAATAACTTTTTGTTGCTACAAAAATTAGTAGCGATTGTTTAAATACCTCATGAATATGACTATTGAAATAAATAAATAAATAAATAAATGTGTTTTATCAGCCTTTATGTTCAAATACTTTAGCTAGGTCTAGTTTGATACAAAACGCAACAAATGAGTTGTAATAAAAAATATTTGATCTCCATTTAAATAGATATGTTCATGTTGCTTGAAAAAAAAGGTGTTATTTGTTGACATACAATGACAGTAACAAACAGCTGTTTCATGTACAGTAGCCCCATGGCTTCTTTGGTGATGGCTGACAGCTTTAAAAAGCTACCAGACCAAATTACGTATCCATACGCCGAACCAGATGATCTGCAAAAACGTGTGTTTAGCAGCTGTCACTTTTGACAGTCAAAATTTAGTTTATATACCTAAATGTTGACTGTCAGAAGTCAGCTGTGAGCTGTCAGTCGGCACCAAAGAAGCCATAGGGCTACTGTATGTTTAAAAAAAATTAAATTTAAAAACAAAGCCAATGTGAAAAAAAATGTATAGCACTTTAAAGTGATTTAATTGAAATGTTTTATTTCCAGGTTAAGGCATTTTAATTAATCAAACATATTAAAGCACACTGGTGGTTAAATGGTACAAGGCGATCACAAAAGGATGGACTGCAGATGATAGAGAGATCAGTGTTCTAATCTCAAGTCGCATATATTTTCTTTTTCCTAAATGATTTCCGTTATAACTCCATGCGAATGCTGGTACACTTCTTCTAAAAAAAATTCAACTGTCCTAATCCCCAACATATTAGAGTAACAAATACATTATGTGTATATTTATTCCAACAGTAACATTAAAAAAAAATCTAGGTTTTCTAACCAACACATTTCAATTATTCCTTAGGTGATTCGGTGGCCGTGTGGTCTAGTGCGCTAATCTTGTGTTGAACTAGATTGCTGAAGACGGGAGAGATTGGGGTTCGATCCGAGTTGGGTACACTGGGGGTGGCTTTCCACTCTCCCTCCACACAAATGTGAGTACACTTCCTATAAATAAACCTTCCTAATTCCTTACCCATTAGTGTAATTATCACATAGGCGTATAACCTGAACAGATAATAAGACGCGACGCTAAAGAACATTCCTTATTTAACCTACCCCTTTATTTAAATCTTTCAATTGTTACAATGATCATGTTTTCTTTTTAAAATACAAGCAACTGCTAAACATTAACATTTTATAGGTTATATTTTCATTGTTATATATATATATTAGGTATTAATAATAATAATAATATTTAGCACCACGTCTTACTACCCGTTCGGGTTATACGCTTTAAGTACTAATTACGCTAATGGATTAGGAATTGGGAAGGTTGAATTAGAGGAAGTGAACCCGCATTTGCGTGGAGGGAGAGTGGAAAACCATTTAGGAAAAACCACCCCCAGTTCACCCGACCGAGATTCGAACCTCGATCTCCTCGTCCTCGGCAGTCGAGCTCAACATGACAAGCGCGTTAGCCAACTACGCCACCGAGGCGGGTGATATATTAGGTATTGTTTGTGGCGATGCGTGGATGTGCCACAAGAAACAAAGACTCTCAACAACCAGCTCATGTATGAATGTCATACCTAGGCAATGCATTTTGTGTTAGCATTAAAAAAACCAAAGCTCTCGATATTAGTTCTAGCGCTTAAGCGAAAAATTTAGATATGTATTTCTAGACCAGTATTTAGATTCCATGATTCTCTAAAATTCAAAACATTCCCGGTCTCTTCCACGTTTTCTGTATTTTCCCTGCCTGTATTTACCAGGCGAATTGTTTTTATAAGAATTACTATTATTATTAGCACCGCGTCTTACTACCCGTTCGGGTTATACGCACTTACACTAATGTGTAATGGTAGAGTGATTGTGAGATGAAATGAAGGACCTACAGTTTAACGTGGAATCCGAACCACGGTGGAGGCCTGGCATTCCCCACATTCACAAAATGTCTTGTCAAAGGTGAAGGAAGGGTTTGGTAATCAGATAAATCTTTGCCGGGACCGAGGATTGAACCCCGGCCGCCAGCATAGAAGTCTGACACCTTACCCCTAGACCGCCAGGTCACCTTTTTATAAGAAGCTTGTCTTATAATCTAATAGATACAGTAACTAGAAACTTCAAGAAGCCTAGCACTAATTACAGAAGTGAATCAGTCGAGCCATTTCCAAATTCCGTTTTGGGCCGGCTTCGTACCGCCGCGAGTTCAACCCCAACTCTCAAACTCGATATCGGCAAAATCGTCGATGGTGAAACCTTGCAGTGACGGCGGCAAATCGGAGCGGCCTCGCAGTTGCGGGGGTAACTCCCACGTTGCCAGCTTGTCGTCGCCCTGATTGTCTTTGCTTTCGTTCTTCAGCAGGGCTTTACTTCGTTTCTGTAGGTATGAGGAGAGGGTGGGGACTTCACCTTCGCTTGAGGTTTTAGCTTTATTAAGTGCCTTCTGCTTTGCTTCTTCGGTAACTGAAACGAACAAGGGAAACAATGGCTGCTCAAATTAACAACATATTTATTTATGAACAAATAGGTTTTTCATGAATCTTAACTATTAGAAGAAATTAAACAGAAATTTATTAGTATTTATTTTACATTAGGCCCAATACAATTTTTTTTAGCACCAAGTTTTACTACCCATTTGGGTTATACACTTAAATACTAATTACACTATTGGTCTAGGAGTGAGGAAGATTTAGTTTAGAGGATGTGTAACCTCATTTGCAGGGTTGAAAAAAAAACCCAACCCAGTTGGTTTTTTTTGTGGTTTAGTTAAAAATATTATATATGTTATCTGATTTAACCAATCATTCAAATATATTAATTATTCAGGATCCAGAGAAACATATTTTAATTTTAATTTAGCTTGGAACGTATTAATAAGAGACATTATTAGGAAAACATTGCAACAATGTAATTCTTGGCAACAATACTGTATAAGCTAGCAGGTTGATAAAAAGACTAAGTAAAGAAAACAACAAATCAATTCTGGAGCTGGTTCGCCAGTAATTTGAGCCTGGTCTCCCCTTCCTCCTCTTTCTATTCTACACAGTCTTTTTATCAACCTCCTAGCTTATACAGTATTGTTGCCAAGAATTACATTGTTGCAATGTTTTCCTAATTATGTCCCTTATTAAAAGGTAAGAACGTTTGTTACCTCATTTGATTTTTGATAAAGTATTATTTCTAGGTCCTAGCAATAATTAATACAGTGTAGGTACCTTAGAGTTATATTATCCCGAGTGAGTTGCTAGTTGAATATATTATTTTGTTCAACCAATTAAAACATATTTTATAACTTAGTCTATTGTATAAAATCTGTAATTTCAAAACTTGTGTATTACACCACATAAATCAATGTATTATCATTGGGTTTGAACCAAAAGGTTTTCAACAAAATAACAATTTTTCAAAAAATTAGACATTGATTGCGTTGTATGCAAAACATGTGTAAAATTATAACAACCCTGATCATCCTACGCAGGGAGATAAAGTGGGAAAGCATTTAGGAAAAACCGTTTTAGCACACCCGACTGGGATAGAACCCCAATATCCCTGTCATCAGCAAGCTAGTCTAATGTGAGAGTAGCATGTTAGACCGTGAAGTCACCATAGCTGGTAACATTTTGTTATTCTAGAACTGGGCATTTTATAAAAAAAAAAATTCAAACTATTACAATTTTATCAAGTTATTATATGATGAGAAAATAAACCTAAATGTATGTTAGGATAACTTCAAACCGATTGATCAGTTTTGTAAAATAGTTGTAATAGAAAAAAAAAACTTTCCCCCCCAACATACATTCGTTGAGTACCTAATTTTAATTGATATATATAGTAATATTTAGCACTGCGTCTTACTACCCGCTCGGATTATACACTTTAAGTACTAATTACTCTAATGGATTAGGAATTGGGAAGGTTGAAATAGAGGAAGTGAACCCGCATTTACGTGGAGGGATTGTGGAAAACCACCCCCAGTTCACCCGACCGAGATTCAAACTTCGATCTCCCCGTCCTCGGCAGTCAAGCTCAACACGACAAGAGCGTTAGCCAACTAAGCCACCGAGATGGGTGATATATATATATATAAACAAAACAAAGAAGGAATGCCAATTCACACTGGATACTACCGGCTCAATACTTTACTTTTTGGACACTTAAAGTTTTGAGTTCCTAATGCCATAGAGTAAATAAACTTGTAAGTAAATTGGTAAAGTCGGTGACCTGGCGGTCTAGGGGTAAGGTGTCAGACTTCTGTGCGGGCGGCCGGGGTTCAATCCTCTGTCCCGGCGCAGATTTATCTGATTACCAAACCCTTCCTTCACCTCTGACAAGACATCTTGTGAATGTGGGGAATGCCAAACCTCCACCGTGGTTCGGATTCCACGTTAAACTGTAGGTCCTCCATTTCATCTCACAATCACCCTACCATTACACATTAGCGTAGGTGTGTATAGCCCGAACGGGTAGTAAGACACGGTGATAATAATAATAACAATAATAATAGTATTTCAAGTGGACCGTGATTGACTTGTACCACGGTCATTCCCTTCTCTGTCCTAGTTTGTGGAAAGTTTTGTTTGATCATTGGTGCTAGGCCCCCCGGATAGCTCTCGCCCTGGTTGAACACCCGGAGAGAGTTTTCACCTTGTTGTCGTAGCTCCCACAACTGTTCCTGGCTGTAGTGAGAATATCTACAGTTGCCCCCAAACACGCACTCGCCCGTGTTTCGGAAACGTTTGCACGGAACCTTGGCGGACTCTTCGGTTAATANAAAAAAAAAAAAAAAAAGAACCTGGACAAGGGAATCGAACCCGGGACTCTTGGATTAGTAAGTGTACAAATGTGCATATCAAGATGGATTAAATACATACATAATCACTCCGTTTCCTTACTGGGTAGGCAAGAAACTGTGCATATAGCTCAAAAAACAACAACTCCGTACTTATTCCATCCTCACTAACTTTCTCCACACTTCCCCATCCTTGCATACTCTCTTTGCTTCAACGTCCATACAGCGAGTGATGCATGCTCTTTTACTCTTAAAACTCTTAATGTTTCTCTTGTTCACACATTCCTCCACAACTTTTAGCTGCGTCTTACATGGCCTACCCCTTCCTTTTGATCCACACACTCTACCTTCATAGATTTGCTTCGTCACTCGATCCACACTCATCCTCTCAACATGCCCAAACCAACCTAAAATGCTTCTTTCACATTGACCGATTGGATTCCCTTTCAAACCACGCTCCTTCAGCACCCTTTCATCACAGACTATGTTCGTACAAGTTTTTCCATGCACATTTCTTAGATATCTCATTCTAACCGCATTCACCTTGATCTTGTGTTTCTCCCGACAAACCCACTCTTCACATCCATAAAACAATGTTGGCGTTAATACACTTTGACTCTTTTGATACCACCTACTTTAATCTTTGCTATAGTACATTCATACAATTTAATACATCCAAGTCACTTTCATTTTCAGCCATTAATACAGCATTATCCGCATATAACTCTCATATCTCATATTTACATTGTTCATTTATACACCGACTGCATCATATTAATCCCTTTTACACTTATCCATAAATATATGTTAACACAATCATTACATTACATAAATAAAGTGACCAAGCTATATTCGTCGATTACAGTTATGGGCGCATTTAATACTATATTCTTTCAAATTTATTAGAAAAATTACAGCTAGACACAGGAATCGAACCCAGGAACCTTGGCTTAGTACTCCATTGCTCTAACCACTGAGCTATACAGGAGTCGTCCCTTGTCCGAACAAAGTCCTTATTCACTTTTATTTGATGACAATTTAGGACTTACCTCTCAGTGAATCATAATGTTCCTTCCTTAACCTCAAATGCATAGAACCCATTAAATGTTTCTTCCTAGCGTCATGTCCATCAACAAATGATCGATCACAAAAATCGCAATAGTATATCTTCCCCATTATAGCTTGTTATGTAATTAATTATATTACATAAAATTTAAATTTTACTAAAGTTGAGTGGATCCTAGACCATACGGAAAAAATAAACAATAAACTGACAGCTTTTAGCCAACATAAGAAAAAAAAAGTAACTAACAGTAAAGCTAATTCCAAAATATGTCATAGAGAGCGTTAAATGGATAAGATTAGTTCCAAACGCTCTCATAGAGAGCACCAAATGTAAAAAATGTAGTATCAAGCCATCTCATAGAGTGTGATGAACAAAAAAAAATTATATATATATATATAAAATAATGCATTTTACTGAGAATTATTCTATCTAGATATCATATTCTGAAAATTGAAAAATGACACCTGGACACGGGAATCGTATCGGGGATCTTTGGCTTAGTACGCCAATGCTCCTGCCACTGAGCTATCCAGGATTCATTCCGTTCCCATGGCCATCTTTCACTCATATATTAAGGCAGAGTCTATGATGGACGTGCGTAAATCATCGGCTACAAATGTGTGATTTTTATTAAGATCACGAGCTATCAGATAACGCAGCCACCTTCAACTCAGTAGTTGGCTTATTCCAGCCATTTGTACAGTTATTGGCGTACTAAGCCAAAGGTCCCGGGTTCGATTCCCGTGTCCCGGTGTCATTTTTCAATTTTCAGAATATGATATCTAGATGAATTAATCCTCAGTAAAATGAATAAATAATAGATTTGGCCATTTGATTCATTAATATGCAATCCCGTACAGTTATAATAATTGTCCAAACGGCTACAATATGCCAACTACTGAGTCGAATGTGGCTGCGCTACCTGATAGCTCCCAGCAGCGACACTAGCGAAGCCCAGTGTTGATGGACTCAAGCTGCCGAAAGGAGCGCAGCAAAACCCCCGTAAAGTTGAGAGTCTGTTTCTTACTTGTCTGGGTACTAGATGTATATAACCCACCACACATATGCAGGGGTGGATTTACGACTCTGCCGCACATAACCACTAGAAAATATGCCCTGTTTCTCCCCCTCTTCCCTCATGCACCGACACACATTTATACCATATATTCAAGGGCTATCTGTGGAATGACAAATACATATTGTTTCATAATTTGATTATTTATTAAAGTGAGGTTTTAAACGTAATAAGAATCTAAGTAAAGACTTAAAAAAAATGAAATAAATACTCTTACACTATCAGCCAGTGGTGGTTCGTGTATAGGCACTGCGGAACCGCAGCACCCCTATTTCCACTTGATATTATCGTTAACATTTAATATAATGAGTCCTTTTTCTTTAATTATTTTTGATTTTTGGAGTACAATATGTATTCCTTAAGTTTAATGTCAGTGCTTCAGTAGCCACTCCCCAGTTTATGAAACCGATACAAAGATCTCTGTTTGGAACTGTGCGCTTCACAGTGCCAGTGACGTGGTGTTTGACTGTTGTGTGCATACGCACATAAGAGGAATGTGGGGAGGAAGGCGGGATTGCCAGGTATAGATAGCACTGTTGCCCTCGCAGTGCCGGCTCTGGCGTGATGGTGGAAGGAAGTTTTTTTTTACTTGGTGTGTGTTGTGCTTAAAAACCGTGTACCATATTCTTGAATGTGATAAAGTGTAGAAGAGTGTAGTATTAGATTTTATTCTGCTTCCAGCTATTCTATTCGATTCATTTTTCTTTTCTTTTATATAACAGAAAGACTAAGTGCGCTTGTCATCCGGAGTTCAAGAAGAAAATTATTGGACTTTTTGCGCAAATTAAAACAAGAAGAATGGATTTCATTTTTAAATGAATAGGTCAAGCTTGAACTGTAACAATTTAATTTAAAATAAGTAAAAAGGTTTGTTTTTTTCTTAAGAGTTTATCAAGTTCCTGAATAAAGTTTCTTTTTATAAATGTTTTTTTTTCTTTTTACACAATTTTAAAACAAAGGCTAAAATTTTCCTGGAGCAGCACCCCACTAATTTTAGCCATGAGCCGCCACTGACTATCGCAACAAACAAACTCAAATATTTAATTTAACATTATAAAGTTTGCATTAGTAGAATGTAAAACATGTAACTACAAAATTAAATATTAGCATGTAAACAATAATAACATAGTCTATAATATCTTTCGCGTTGCTTTCTACTGAGTGAACTGGTCGATAATGCCAGATAAATTCATTTTATCCAATAAGTGACCTTCAATTAAGGTGATTGTCAGTTAATTGAGGCGATCATCTATCATGTTGGTTTGCAGATACAGAAAATCACAACAATCACACACACACACACACACACACACACACACACACACACACACACACACACACACACACACACACACACAC
>CABFVX010001472.1:9594-28929 GCA_902151425.1 Timema shepardi | reverse complement strand
CACACACACACACACACACACACACACACACACACACACACACACACACACACACACACACACACACACACACACACACACACACACACACACATGATGAAGCCATAATATTATTTTAACTGATAGAAAAAAAAGCATGATTTTCGTCATTCAAAATTTACCGCCTCTAACATTTTCTGCCGTAGGCACGTGCCTACTAGTAATATGCGTGAATCCGTCTCTGTACATATGTGTGGAACCTAGGTGTTCTGGAAATTTCTAGCACATTTCCCTTGGCTCCACAGGATTAGTATTATATGAGAGCCCTAAATTAGATCTTGATTGGCAGATATATTATATTTATTATGATATATTTTGCAGTTTTAATGATTTTAAAACAAAACTATAGTATTAAGATCTTCAACCACTTAGTTTTCAAATTAAGTACATTCATATTTATTTGTTTTAAGAAGGAGTACAATATATAATATACCGTAATAATTTCATAGCCTTGAGAACATACAAAACTTCTGCATTAGATAATTTATTTATTTTTCATCTCATAAAAATATTGATTTATTTTCCAATAGTAGATTAATGATAAAACAAAACAAAAATGCACTCCTTTTAAAAAATGTTGTTACTTTAATCCATACACAAAATGGCGTTGTTCGGTTTGTCTTGCTAGCCCCACTTAAAGTTCTTAAGATGGAAAGTATAACACGTTTACTCTCGATCTTAAAATCTAGTGGACATTTCTCCTGCACAGGAGTGACTAGTTTCTATGTGTTTGTATTATCTGTGACAAATACGTCACTAAGGGCACAAGCTCTTTAGGTCGAAAGATATAATAATTATTTTTCCTGTTGACTTTAGATTTGATAAGCATTGAAAAAGGGATTAATGACACTGACACATTGAATATTTCCTGTATAGCACATTAGTAGAACATTGGCACAATAGCTCCAAGGTCTTAGGATCGATTCTATTCTATGAGTGTCCTTTTTCAACCACCGTTCGGTGGCCGCATGGCCTAATACGTCACTATAGCAATGTACTAGACTGGCGATAAGTGGGAGATCAGGGTTCGATCCTGGTCGAGTATATTGAGGGTTTCTTATAAATGGTTTTCCACTCTCTCCGTGAAAATATGGGTACACTTATTCTTTATTCACCTTTGATAATCCCTAACACATTAAAGTAATTAGTACTTAGGCGTATAACTCTAGCGGAGAGTGATTGAAACATGTACTCCAGTGTACGATCGGACTCCTTAGCTCAGTCGGTAGCGTGTCTGTCTTATGAGCTAAAGGACTCGGGCTCGATTCCTGGAATGGATGAAAAATGTATCATTGGGGAAATGAGGGCTTAACCCTCTCACATCACTAAATTAACGGCCGAAGCCTGGATTTTGCAACTGTCCTAGTCTTAAGTTAGATTATAAGTCATATGAAGCTACGCCAGGCCTAGCAAGCCGGAAGTGGAAAATATATGGCTTGAATAAAAAAACTGATCCAGGTCACAGGCTGGAAGCTTTAATGGATGTAAAAATAAATTTTTAAAATAATTCCAGTGTATGGCTGTATCTGTACCAAATTTAATTACTATCTATTGACGATTGAAATAGATTAAGGACTCTAAGGACATTGAGATTAATTAGCAGACTAAACCTTTTCTTGGCATTCCCATCTATAAATGTGCGACGCAGTTGCCTGAGCACAGTTTTATTTTTGTCATTTTATCTACCGCCTTCATTGGTTTCGAAGGTACTGCTCTACAATTTCAGGTAATGAATCCAACACTCCAGACCTTAGCTAGGAGTGGTATCACCACTCCTGTGACTGGAGCTACGGAAAATTAACGGGTTGTTTTATCGAGACTGACAAAGTAAGTAGGATTCCCTGGGCGCGTCTCGTGTCTGCTACCGGGCTGGTTTCCATAGCTTGTTATGTGGCCAGTTCCTTCGAGGCGACCGGTCTGGTTTCCATAGTTTGTTATGTGGCCAGTTCCTTCGAGGCGACTGCAACTGGCGACCAGAGTGTGCGTCCAGCGTCTCTACATTGCGTCTGCATCCACACCACTCCTAGAGCACCACCGAGCAAGCATGTGTTTAGTAGAGTTGTATCTAGTTTTGTGTTTGATTGTGTAGCGGTGTTACAATTGGGCTGGTTTTGAAAATGG
The DNA here is from genome assembly GCA_902151425.1 of Timema shepardi. Classification (NCBI taxonomy): domain Eukaryota; kingdom Metazoa; phylum Arthropoda; class Insecta; order Phasmatodea; family Timematidae; genus Timema; species Timema shepardi. The sequence continues at coordinate 26,769 of CABFVX010001472.1, read as the reverse complement.
TCCAAGATTTCTTCATAGAGAAGAGGACGAAAATTTAATTGAAAAGGTGGCAAAGCACCCCTCAATTCTTTACATATATTCATTCGCCAGTGTACCGGGACCAACATGTGAAGGACAACGCACGGTAAGAGAGTTCAAGAATAGTTGGTCGATCAAATCAGTATTTTTTATCCACACTATTCCAAAATAACAAAATAATACGTAAGATTAAATAAAACACAATTGAAAAGCTCTGATAACCGAGGAACGGTCTGCACTACCCACGGCTGACGACCAAGAGACGCATCTAGGGAAAAACCCTGTATCCCACGTCAGAGTCTCACCACCACACGTCTACGGTTGCAGCCACGAGTCACGCCTAGGGAACCCTAACTTAATGCAGATAAACTAATTACATGTATTGTCCACGGAGTATAACCTCTTTACCAAGGTTCGTCTAGCAATGAGGTTGGTTCCAAACGAGAGCAGTGAGGGTGGAACATTATTTAAAGAGAAGAAGTTTTTTTTACAGGGTCTCAAACACCCAAGTACGGGTACCGTCCCCCGATGAATTTTTTGAAAATTCTATGCCCATAGAAGATATTTAGAGTGTTCCTCTTCTGGAAATCTATTTAAAACTAAACTCCTCTACAAACTATTTGGAGTTGTCTTATCCTAAAACAATTTTGACATTTGGATACTCCTAGAAGTCAAGCAATCACTTGGAAATTTTTGGAAAATGTTATACTCATTGTAGAAGTTATTCGGAGTGGTCCTACATTAGCAAATTTTGAAAATTCCAAAGTCCTTAGAAGCTATATAGAGTGGCCTTAGTCTATATTAAAAATTAAATAATTAAACTCCACTAGATTTCTAAAAGCTATTTGTAGTTTGATGCGAGGTATTATTTCAACTACATATATGAGAATATCGAAGGGAAGTAAAATAAATAGGAAAGGAGAAAGCTTATTTTAAAAGGGGGAAATTCTTTCCATGTCAGAGAGGGAACCCTGCCCCTTCCCCTTAAAACATTGGTTCCACCACCACTGAAAGAGAGTATATATTATACTTTTACCTAGGATATCTATAAGGAAACTAAACTAGAATCGAAACAAAAAATAAACCACCATTTTATAGAATATTAGGTACATGGCTTGTTTGAAGCTATCTTTCAATTTACATAGATAAATATCTTAGAAATAAATGTGTATAAACTCGTATGGACAGAGTCAATAACGAATGGGTGCTGAAGGGGTGCGGTTTGAGAGGGAATCCAACAGGTCATTGTGAAAGAAGCGTTTTATGTTGGTTTGGGCATGTTGAAAGAATGAGTGTGGAGAAAGTGACGAAGCAAATATATGAAGGTAGAGTGTGTGGGTCACAAGGAAGGGAAGGGGGTAGGCCATAAAATATGCGGCTAAATGTTGTAGACCAATGTGTGAAAAAGTGAAACATTAATTGTTTGAAGAATAAAAGAACATGTTTAACTCGGTGTATGGATGTTTTTGAAGAGAAGGGAGTATGCAAGGATAGGGAAGTGTGGAGAAAGTTAGTTAGGATGGGTTAAGTACGGAATTTTTGTTTTTTGAACTATATGTACAGTTTCTTACCTACCCCGTAAGGCAGGGTGGGTTCAACGTTTTTAATCCCAAGGGCCAAATCTTATTATCAGTTTTCACCGCGGGCACAAGATATATTTAGTAATCACATCAACTTAATATAGACCTCCAAACAACGCTTCTTGATAAACAATTATTTTCAATACTTAAATAAAAATTGTATTTTGGTTTTGTAGGTTTTGTAGAATCTTTCAAATCTTACTGTAAAAAAAAAAGTTTATTAATCTCTCAAATATATATATTATGAAATATGAACACACACTTTCATAAAACAACTACGTATCATGAATACATAACATATATTTATACAAATCATATTTTTATCAATCAAATAAATATGTAGTAAAAAGCAATGTCGCCTGGAGGTTGCTATTTGAATCATTAGCTATCTATCTTACATCCACCGCCCAGAGACTGCGAGGGACAGATTCCCAGTGAGCGCGGACCGCCATTTGGATCCTACTGCCGTAAGGGAATGGGGTAATTAGGCATGTATGTGTAATATCAATATATTCGGGATATTTCCGGAAACAATTTTGATTAAAAATACCACAATCCCTAATTATAATGGATATAAAACCATTTATATAATTTAATGCAGTTAGGCTTATGTCTATACCACTTACCTTCATACAACAGTTGGTACAAATGTTGTCTTGTACTTAGTTTTAGGAAGTCGTGATAGGACAGGTGTCCCCGCGGCCATGTTTACCAAGGGAGGCGCATGCGCACGTCCGAATATGAATCACAATGTCTATAGCTTCACCGGATGTAATTGTGTGTGGCGTATCCAGAATTAATTGAGTGAGTAAGTCATCTTTGGAATGTGAGTCATATCTAGTGTTTCTCGATCATTATTAAAGGCTTAAATCATTGTTTGGATATGTTTAATTGGGGACTCGTGGTCCGAAGTATGATCTCCTTTGAAAAGTCTTTGGTTCAAAACCAGGCATGGCACTGCTGTTCATTTAGAAGATTCATCGCTAATCGTTAGCCATTTATTTAAAAAAGAACTAAGCTAATTAGTTTAAAAAATTAAGGCTATTAACGGATTTAAGTGGATAAGTAAGGTAGTAGGAAGTGCACCCACGTTAGCGTGAAAAGATGATGGTAAAACCACATCTGCAATTCACATATGAAACATCAACCCAATGCGGCCGGCTCAAATTCAAAGGGTGATCTCCCCTTTAACCGGTAATCCACTCTTTTGCGAGACTAACGACTTATTGTGGATTCACGCGCGCTCGCCGAAAAAACAAGAGCGGCGAACAAACATAGTCACGTGGCGAGTTCTAAGCCCATCACAATATTACCATATCAGCGCTGGCCGATCAGCTCGACTTGAAATTGTGTCAGCTTCTTTGGTTCTACAGGACATCATCTGCTTGGGAAACCCAGTAAAATTTTAAAACCGACGGAATCAGCCTACAGAGCGGGATACAAGCAGACATCTGCGTCTAATGTAGTGAGGATATGTGAAATAACTCGTTAGATGGGAAACATGTTTAAAAAAAATGTATTTTGATTTGTTTCACTTCACAGCACGAGAATACAAAAACATTCGTTTGCTACCCGCTTCGGTGGCCGGATGGTCTAACGCACTATTCTCGCAGTGAACTAGACTGCCGATTTTGGTGGAGATCAAGGTTCGAATCTAGGTCGGGTGCACATAGGGTGGTTTTTCCTCAAGATGATTTTCCACTCTCCCTCCACGCAAATGTGAGTAAACTTCCTCTAAATATTACCTCCCTATTCTCTAAAACCATTAGCGTAAGCGTATATTTTTTATTTTAGCACCGCGTTTTACTACCCGTTCGGGTTATACGCTTTAAGTACTAATTACTCTAATGGATTAGGAATTGGGAAGGTTGAAAATAGAGGAAGTGAACCCGCATTTACGTGGAGGGAGAAGGGAAAACCATTTAGGAAAAACCACCCCAGTTCACCCGACCGAGATTCGAACCTCGATCTCTCCGTCCTCAGCAGTCAAGTTCAACACGACAAGCGCGTTAGCCAACTACGCCACCGAGGCGGGTCGTAAGCGTATAACTCAAATGGGTAGTAAGACGCAGCGATAAAAAAAATCGTTATGATATTAATCTTAAAGGAATATTTATCTATCCGAAAATAAAGTGAGTTGATCATAAGCTCATTTAAAAAAAAATTGCTTCGAAGCACTATGGTTGTGTATTACTGCGTCATTCAAGCAGTTTCCGCTTTCTATTGTCGGATAACGTGTGAACCAAGCTGTAGACATCGTGACCATCGATGTCCCTAACTTAAGATATTAAGGGAAACGTTTTTCCATCGGCTTACTCCCTCTGTAATAATGGTCGCGGGTCATCTCAGGTCTTTCAAGTTCAATCAACCACACTTATGTATTTATTTTATTAATTATATTACATCAAGTGATTGTGTGCTATATATAATGAGTGAATCATGTTATGTATGATATTAGAGAAGAATCAAAGTGGCGCCTATCATAATATGGCGCCAATACACAGGGATACTCAATTACTAATTTAATTTTTGGCTAACAAAGCAGCGACGGTTTTTGTAATATTTCGAATGGGGATCAAATTGAAATCTTAACGATTCCCTCTAACCATTGCTTGTATCAACATTTATTCATCTGACATTTTATACCTTTCGGAATGGGTCCTAGACCCTTATAGGCCTTAAACTAACCCCTAAAACTAGTCACTATATTGCAGATTTACGTATTTTATTACTTTAATCATATTTTTTTACGAACAGTTGTTGAAAGATATCAATGTAACCTGTTAGAATCGAACCCATGCCCATCTTTACTACACGGTCAACTTTCCCGATTGAAAAATCACACCTCAGCTGATCCGCCATTTCGAATTATCTCACAAACCACCACTGTCAACAAGGGGTACTTAAAACAGATTTGGAAGTGAAAGATAAATATAGAATCAAGCGTTATTCAATTGATATTTTTTTCTTATTGAAATTATAGCGTATTATATATTATATACACATGCTATTAAGTAAGTACCTATTATAACATGCTTGCTTGATCAAAAAATTATCATGAAAATTTACGTTGGTAACATTTTATATAATTTTGATACTCTTAGATAACAAACAAAATGAATTGGATAACAAATACTGTTAGGTAATTCTTTTCTCAAAGCGAAGTTGAAAACAATAAGTACAGTATACAAATTTAATATTGTTCTGTTGTATCTTCTTTCACTTATTTATCTCCCTTTAGATGATGAATTAATTAAATAATAATACTCATCACAAAACTCGTGTCAATATTTCGAAAGACAAATTTGTTTCAATGACAATACATACAAATTTTGTATTAGTTTGCTAAAGATGAACGAAAATGTTTACTTGTTTTAAATAAGCAAAACACTCTTAAAGTTTAACGAATAATTTGTTTATAAAAATGAATAATCAAAAAGTATTCATCATTATAAAATAAAAAATCCATATTTTTTTCTTTAATTTTAAAACTAAGTTATTAAAACCAAGCGAGCATTTTGGCTACATTTGATTCCCTCTTAAATATTATCTATGAACATAAGAATAACAAATGAAATATAACTTAAGAAATGTTAAACATTGTCAACAAAGTGATTTTATCAACATTTAAATGATTTTATTATATTTATAGTCTTATCATGTAAACAATTAGGAGTCCAAATAATATTATTACAATGACACATGGTTCTTTTAAGGCAATGGAATGTTTTCCTTTAGGGCTCAGTTGGATTAAATACGAAACAAAAATAAAAATGTTTGATTACTTTGAAACTAAATTAATCCAATTTTAATTATTTACTCGATGTACCATTCTGTTTCAAGACATTTTATCAAATACCATAACAATTGCTCTTAGAAACATAAGTAAATGAGCTATTTCCATTTTCTATATTGGTTCATATTTACCCTGATTGACCCTAACTCTTATTTATATTAAACACCAGTTTCTAGCTTTCATTTATTCCTTATGTATTTAGGTTTTGAACCAATTTACAAGCTCTAGATAGATAAATGTGATAGTTAGTTTACAATAAATTTATCTGATGTACCAACTTGCTTAGCCAACAGATGATGGAGTTTTAAGAAACAGAAATATTACTCCTAGACAAAGCAAGCAATACCTCAATCCACAACACTTTTTACTTTAGTGACGTAACAGCATGTACATAATTGAAGGGCCCTTTGTGATGTCATTTAAGTCAAATTTTTATTGAAGAGGTAATAGTCAAAAATACATAGTCCAGACAGTGCTAAGTCTATTGTTTGAAACCAGTGTAGTTTAGTTTCATATACGTCAAAAAAATTACAGTCTTTCTTGATTGATTCCACTATGGTTCACCACCATAGTATAATCAATCAAGGTAAGCTTGTTCAAAAGGTGTAGGAGCTCTTTATTACATATTTTAATAGATTCGTTTAGAGCCTTAAAAGCCTTTTTCCATATTTATTTGTCAAATCTCATGATCTAAAAGAGTAGTTATTCTTCGTTAGTCAAATAATTGTAATACACTCATTAGATAGATTACATAGTTAGTAAATTAGCCAAAATATGAGTTAGGCTCAGAGTCCTAGGAACATTTTGATCAGGAGGAAGGGGGGTTATTAGAGGGAGGTAGCTAAAAATTGTTAAATTACTGTCAAAATTAAATGGGCGATTGGCGGAAGTTTGGTAAAATACAAAGGCCCGGCAAATTTTGGACCACTGGGCCGTTGTATAGGCTGATTTAGAGCATGCTTTCGGGGTAGTTAGAGGTATTTTATGATATTTAAATTTTTGAACTCAATTAGCAATAAACTTGTAAACAATATTCACACATACATATATTATAACTTATATAAAAATACATCCTTTAAGATATTGATTTACCTTCGAATTTGGTTATGTATAAATTACATTACTTTCGATTGATCCCGATTTGGGTGTGTTTAAATTATATTACTTTCCATTAATCCCAATTTGGGTATGTATAAATGACTACTTTCCATTAATCCTGATTTCGGTGTGTACAAATGACATTACGTTCCATTAATCCTGATTTCGGTGTGTACAAATGACATTACGTTCCATTAATTCTGATTTGGGTGTGTACAAACGACATTACGTTCCATTAATCCCAGTTTGGGTATGTATAAATGACTACTTTCTATTAATCCTGATTTGGGTGTGTTTAAATTATATTACTTTCCATTAATCCCAATTTGGGTATGTATAAATGACTAATTTCCATTAATCCTGATTTGGGTGTGTACAAATGTCATTACGTTCCATTAATCCCAGTTTGGGTATGTATAAATGGTACTACGTATCGTTATTCAAAATTTTGTTGAGCACAGTGCTGCCATCTGTTTCCACGCTACTTGACAAGCTCCATCTGAGAAGCAGAGTCTCTTGATATCAGTGGATAGAAGTGAACCAGAGCTTTTACGGCGTCGTAAACAGTGGAACGTTAGGGGGGGGGGGGTGCAGTGGAACATTCTTCCCTCACCACAAAACCCCAAATAGTTTCCATAAAAGCTTTAAACCCTATGAACCACCACGATAATACATGAAGACATGTCGAATGCATTGGCTAAATTTTTAAGACATTTAAAGAAGAGCCCTTAAAATTTGAAAAAAGGTTAAGAAATAAATAAAAGCTTCTGGACGTTTTATATCCACCCCCCTCCCCTTTTTGAACAAATACATCCAAAAGTGAGTTGGGTACCTCACTGAACGTAGATATTGTATATTTAAGACAAGTGTGTCAGAAGTGTTTGGTCGTCGGGGCCATATTGGATATGGAAAATACTGCCGATTCCACATTTCAAAAAATGCACTGTTAGCATTACCTTAATTAAAAATAATTTCAACTTGGTAACTCATTATTACAAAAGAACCCCCTGTAGAAAACAATAAGGCTGACCCTATATTCCTTTACAAGAAGTTTTAAACCTTCTATCTGCAGCGAGGTTGTATTTTGTCGTGCTATAAATCTTGTACCAAAGTCACTTTCGTTTTATTGCCGACAAGTTTGTGTAAGAAAGTCAAGACCTGTCGAGGGGGTTTGATTCCTTTTCAAGTGGGAAAACCATTGTTAATTCAAGGGTGCCCGTGGGGGTTTTCTGGATGAGTTCCCTCTACCGAGGGTGTGGCCACTCCCTCCCCCCCTCCCTCATTTCCTTGAGAGAAAGTTACAGGAATATAACCTTGTGAGAGGGAATTTTAAAACATCTAAACATAATTTCGATCTAAATATATATGAGTTCCAAAAAACTAATTTTGCAGCAACAAAAAGCTTCTGAAAAATTACCAAAAAATAAAATGTAGTTGTAACTGAACCTATTTAAATGAAACAGTATATTTTTCATAAATTTATTGAACATAACAAAAGGTAAAGAATGCTGTTGAAGAAGGAGTGGGAGGAAATCTACATTTCATAATTTTTATCTATTAGCTCGAATATTGATGATTAAAAGTTATTGGTAGTAAATTGCAGCCAAATTTCAAATATACGATTTTATTGACCAAATTCAACAAATTGGGGGGGGACCAAGTTTTTGTCTAAGAAAGAGTAAACAATTCTCACACAAACCTCAGGTTTCCTTAAAATATATTAAATCTCCAAATATAATCCTCTCTAAGGTTGTATTTTTATGACGTTTATATATATATATATATATATATAAAGAATAGGTTATACTTGTATATTGGTTCTTCAAAAGGTCCACGGACCGCAAATTTAGCACGCCTGACTAGAATATGGGCCCTAACTATCACATTATCTAAACATCCTGGATTTAGATCCTACACTACCAAGCCTTAGCAGCTATAACTTAGAAATGGTTCACTAGATGAACCTAGTTCAGAAAACGAGCTTAGCTGTACCATCTTTCTTAGCGCTTCACAACAAACAAACACAATTTGTAAATACGATTCTCCAACAAACAACACGCAAAACTGTTGGCATCTCTTTATCTCTTGTATAAAGTACATTATATACATTATTAGTTTCATGGTTATCGTTTATTTTCTTACAATATTTACATGTCCCTTTGATTCATGTCTTTGGCATCCATTTGGAAATAACTTTGCGTACAAAGCGCGTTTAGGTATACAAAATAAATTAAATATATAAGCCAAACGATTTCTTAATTTAATAGCCATACAATAATTTTAATATATTTTGAAAGAAAGTAAATTTGTTCAGAACAAGTTTCTCGGGGGTTAAAGTACACTACATTATAAATACATTATCTACTAGCTATGATGAGCATGAACGATAACAATTTGGTGAGCACCCGTTAGCTGTGATTCTCACCATGATAATAACAGAGCTTCCATGTAGCCAAAAATAAATTAAAACGTAAGACGTATATTTATTGATTATAACAGTTTAGAAGGATTATCATAATGTTAAATTTTGGAAGCTTTCAACCACACATTCTTTAAGCAATGCAATTTCTATAATCTAAGATTGTTTATATAAATAAGTGGAAAATTCTTCACTTTAATCACTCAAACCATTTTAAATATTCCTTAAAAAAAAAGATTTTCAAGATAGGTTAAAATGTCGCAGAACATATCAAAAGTGGTGGCCTACTTTGACGGAAAGTATGTCCTTGTTTGCAAAACGGCTGTGTTTAAATATTTTTCCAGTATTTTTACTGTTGGTGTTTTGGCAGGCACTTAACAGACCGAAGTTATAAGCACCTGGGATTTCCTCATTGTTGTAGAATACACCCTACAGAGTCTAAATGGGTAAATTATCTTTAGACGGCTGCCCATCCAAATACCGACCACTCCAAGGGTGGTTTAAATTTCACACCCTGCATTTGCTGGTCTCTCTCGATTCAAACTTTTTTTTTTACAAAAAGGTAGCAATAGGTAGGCTTGATCTGATTCGGTTACTAAAAATACTAAAAAATAGAACACGTCATTCGATTTCCAAGATACAAAATAACGAACAAAAGTACATGAGATTCTAGTGGTGGCGGAACGCTATTTGTGTGGGAGGTGAGTTAGTAAACCAAAGAGATTATCAGAGGCTTGACCCCAAAAATCCAAAGAGGGATTTGGGGACCCTATCCCAACAAATTTTTAGAAATTGTAGGCCCCTAAAAATTATTTAGCGTATATTTTTGAAAATCGGATGCCTATAGAACCTATTTTGGGTTGACCTTTTATGGACAATTTTTGAAAATTGGATGCTTCTAGACTAGGGATGGCATATCCATGCCACGTGAACACGATTTGGGTTGCACGTGAACACTTTGAGTGGAACGCTGACACACACAAAAAACAACATAAAATTAAAACTTTTTCCAAAGTCTTAGCGGTTAGGCCTCTAATTTTTTTGAAAGTCAATATTTTGACAGCCATGTGATGTCATTCAATAACATCTCGCAATGAGCTTTGTGGAGTCAACGCTTAGAAATAGTCTTGGCTCGTAATTATTGTGTGCTATTGACTTCAGACAACAAGTTATGAGCCCAACATGAATATTTATACTAGCAAAATACAACATAGTAAAACTAATGATGAAAAGAGTGTGTAAGTGTTTGATTTTAAACATAGGTTGTATCGATTTATTTTATTTTCTTGACTGAAGGGGCTATTCTCATTGCTTTTACAATAAGTTATTAAAACTAACATTGTCTAAGACATTCATTTTTACAATGTAATAAAATCTTACTTTTTTGAAATCTAGCCTTTATTACAAATGTAATAAAGTCTTACTATTTTGAAATCTAGCCTTTATTACAAATGTCTACAATTTAATTTGAGTTATTCATTATATTTCATAATATTCTACAGATTTTGGTTTTTAAATAATAATTAAAAAATCTAAATAATAAAGAAGTGGCGACTTGACTAGTTATAAATTCAGATAATCCTAAATTTGGAAATGTTTCGCCATCCCTGTTCTAGACGCTATTTAGAGTAAGCAATTCCCAACAGTTTTTTTTGTTTGAAAAATTGATGCTCTTAGAAATCATTCAGAGTAATTATCGCCCGGACTTTAAAATAATAATTAAACACCTCTAGGATTTATTTCAAGCGGTCATTCCCCAACCATTTTGATAATTTAATGCGTCTAAAAGTTTTTTTTTTCCCAAGGTCTTCTTTTATCTTCTTACTCGGGAATGGTAGAAAAAAGTGAAATGGATAAATTTAAAGGGTGGATCAATTTATTCCAGGGGGTAAATTACCCTCTGCTCTCACTGGTTTTGCCACCACTGTATGAATCTGTTTTGAGAACAGAAATGTTTAAATAACAAATTAATCATATCAAAATTAGTTTATATTTTCCCATAATCCGTTGTTATGCTCAGATAAAAACACAATAGATTAATATTCCCTTGTTAACACATCCACTCTAAGATAAGTGTCACTATTCAATAAATCAACCATACGTAATTGCTACTTTCACACTGACATGTATTCAACGGTTGGAAAATTCAGTTAATCCTTCAGAAATTTAGGAATGTTTGAAAGATTCAGTAGCTAGTTTAAGCGTGATAAAAAGTTGATTTACGTAGAAAATTTTAATTCAAAAGAAGTTACGTATAAATAATAATTAGGATATTTTTCATTGTGAATATAATGTTGGCACCCCTTGGTAATAACGTTATGTTTTTGTTTAATGGATCGCTGTGCAAACACAAGCGTTTAAATTTATCTAATGAAGTGGTGAAGGATGGTCTTACGAGGGTTAATTATTCTCTGTTCATTAGATGGCTACTTTTTATTGGTTGATGTTATTGACATTTAAACACACAAATATAATGATCAACAATGTGTCGCCATTACAAAATATAATAAGCTTGTACGTTGCCAAAAAGTGGGATTTCAATAAGTTCTTCAAAGAGTTTGAATAGGAAAATAATACCTTATCACACGGTCTTAAATTTGTTTAGTTTGAAAGACCATTAAGAAATGGTGATAGTGAAGTTCATTATGTTCAGCCATAAAATGTAATCCGTTTAGGTAATAAAATGTTTCAACAAATCTTTGATAGTGAAGGTATCTGAGAAAATAAAGAGAATTAATAAAACAAACATTACCAACCTATAAAATGGGTTATTTCTAAGAGGACTTTTATATATATATATATAGAATACGATAGAAATTTAATGTCCCAGCGTATATATATATATATATATTTATTGGGACATTGAATTTCTATCGTATTCTTAATTTCATAAAATTAAATAATATCTTAAGAATTTCACAAACACAAAGAAGTTTAGTGAAAGGGAAGATAAAAACTGTCTATATCAAAGTGTGCGATATTTTTTTTTAGACTATATCATTTTAAAAGCTTGATTAAAAATAGGCTCTTAACCGTTGCATTAATACAATAATATGTTGCAGTATCTAGCCAATCTCGAAAAGGTGGATCGATTAGGTTTGAAATAATATGAATAAACACAGGCATGCAGCTATAAAATTGTACATAATACGATAAAGGTTTTTCTACATAGTCCGTAAGCTCCATATCCCTTATAATTATTTCCACGCTCCGTTTCCTTAATCGTAATCACGCAATAACGCGTCAATTAATGGGAAAGTATACTAACTTATCAAACTCACCGAAATAAAACTATTTCAGCCAATTCTCTACACACTACGAAGGTGCGAAATCTACTTTTTCAATTCGAAGCGAAATGGAATTAAATAATATGAGATATTCTTGAAGTCGAACCAAAATTCAAATATTAACAACATGTTTAGTGTTGGATGAAGATATTATAGCTTATCTTGTAAAACTATGTAAATTTAAATATAATTTATTAAATGCTATAGTCCAAACTTAATTAATATATTTCGTCTTAAAATGATAAATTAAGCTACTATCACCAAATTAATTATATACTTTTTTTTTACATAAACATTAATTTGTGAAGGACACAACAGCAGCAAATAAAAAAAAAATTGTGCTTTAACTTTTAAAATATCTATATCTATGTGAAGCTTCGTAACGGTCGAATCCGGAATTTTACTCTCGAATCGAAGTCGAAACGAACGAATAATCTTAGCGAAGTCGAAGTTTTTGAAGCTTTGCACATCCATTATAAATACAATCAACATCTTCATAATTTTATTTTGTATTTAATATATTTAGTTTTTATCTTAGTTTTCCATGAACTGTTTTTCAGGGTAGATAAGCAAAAAATACAATATATTTATAAAATGACGATCGTTTTCTTACTGTCGTTAATGGTTTCATTACAATCCACATATTATTGAGGTTCATTTTTCTATCTATCTGTGATTGACTCTCCGTAATCATTCGTAACAACTATAAGAAAGTTAAAGTTGATACAACCTCTACCGAGTATTACGGTCTACATACTAACAGATCATGACTATGTGTACAAAGCAATCTGTTATTGTGGATTCTATACCTTACGGATTACGGATTGGCTTATGGGCTACGGAGTATGTATATGGAAACTTAACATTCCTTTCTAGCAACATAATGAATGTTCAATGAACGTATACAAATGATCTATGTTTCATAGAAAGTAAATCAAGGCTAACGAAAAAATTGTCTGTCAGCAATAATAATAATAATAACAGCAAAAAAAAGCTCACTGAAACTTTGAAATGGCAACACACCAATGACCGTCTATTAAAAGCCTTGTTGAAGCCACACCCTTCCTCCTCACGCCTTTCATGACTCGAAAAGAAAGATGGAAGTTAAACGGACGTTCGTAAGATAGCGCTACCCTCAATCACCACTTCCATACAACATAAAAAGAAAAAAAAGGGGGCTAACAGGTTGATGAGAACGGACGGAATTCAAACCCGATGTTTGAACCAATCACGTGACACTGCGTAATTCTTTGCTATGATCTCCACGGTACTAATTAGTTTAACAATAAATTATAATATGTTTTATTTTAGCCACAAACATGGTTGTAGCTTCTACTTTAAACTACTTTCTAAAGCGCCATTTTAACAATATAACATACTATTACAATGCTATTATATATTTACTATAGGGAAAAAATAATCATAAATATAGCACTTATTGTGATCATGACAAGAGGTCGACCATAATATAATGATATATGGTTATGAAAAAAATTCTCCAATCCAAATCTTGAATTAAAGGGATCACTTTTAACAATGACGTACCAAGGATAATAATTTTTTGGGGTCCATCCAATGACTACATTTTATTAAACATGAAAGCTAAACGAGTGACATTACAAGAGAAATATTTCTTTATAAACTACTGAATATACCAAGTCAAGTTGAAACGCTGATCCGTTATGATATATTTTCATCTTGACTTAGGGGCTCAGATTGAAATGCAATGGTTTCATTGGTTTTTATTATCGGGTGAAACCACGGAAGGTGTCCTAATCACGGACCAAATGTTAAAGACTTTCTACTCCGTCCTTTACAATCCTGTCAGTCTAAACGGTCTTCAAATTATTTTTCACATTTTTTTTAACAGTACCCGAAAAAAAAACCTTTTCAACTTTCTGTCAAAAGGACGATGCACAATAGCCACAAGGAAGCAGCCTTTTTTTTATTTTGTGTTAATGATGATTGGAGAAAGTATTCATTTTTTTATATGACTAACAACTGTTTTTTTCGGAAGAGAAAAGGTTGCGGTTCAAGCATCGTGTCCGGTCTCCGGCGAGCTATGATTGGTTGGAGTTTTTTTTTTAACAACGTGCCGGTGATATCCCTGGGACGTCCACTCATTGGCCCTCTGTCTCCTTGCGAACCTTGTGGCCGCGGAATGAAGCTTGAATCTTGGTGGCAGCTTTGTGTAGGTCCGGGTCTGACAAGTCGATGTCAAGTTCCTCTTCGTCAGCCTGAAACATACATATAATCACTTTCACTAGAGGGGATAGAAACATTTTCTGGTGTTGATTTAGTCTGGACTTATATTCATGCATAAGGGTTCGGCTAGACTGACAAGCGTGCGAGCGCGTGATCAGCAGATAGCCCTCGATAGCTGTTGACGAGGAGCCTAAGGTTCAAGTATTGGCTCAGTGAACTGAGGGTGGTTTTTGACAAGTGATTTATTGTTGTGGTTTCCCCACCCTCTCTCCACTCTAATGGTGATTCTTATTTTTAAAAGCCTACTTTGATTATAATATTTAAATATTTTAACATATCAGTTTTACATAACATCTCTATATATACCTAGTTTATGATTTTACCAATTAAATTAGGCCGTTAGTAACAAGTGTGCTAAACCTATCATTAATAAAAAAAAAAAAGAAGTTAAATATATCAAATAGAGAAATTTTCCTAGCACGCAATGGACCAACATACAATAATATTGCTCAGCGCCTGTAAACTAGATTGTATCGGCTTGAGCACGAACGCTTGAAAAATAGAAACAATTCTCTCTTACAAGCGCATCGCTCGGGTCGCTCGCTCCAATATGGCCACCTCTCAATACAACCAACGTGTTCTAATTTATTTTTAGTCACTCACTCAATCGCTCGCCCAGTATGGCCGTACACTAACAAATAACAAACAATAAATAGTGCATAGCACACAGGGCATAATACATAGAAATAAATGTTTATAATGAAATATTAAAGTCTTATTTAAATTGATTTTATTTTATTCGTGGAAAATGCCCCTAACCCGCTTTGCTCTACTAGATAAGGTATTTAAAAATACTTCACTTGAAGGTTCACTCGATAAACTAAGTTTATTAAACTGTATCTTATGAAACATTAAAGTAATCTCAGTTAAGTGGTGCTTGTACAATTAAATATGATAAAAAAATAGTTTCGATTTTATTATTGCTATGAATATTATGATATAGCTACTGTACCTAATTCTCAATAACATAATCAATAATTATATTTTTCCTTAATTTTCAATTAAATAGGCGAATATAGTAATCGACATTAAAACAAACTAAAATTTGTTAATAACAACAAAATATGACTACCATAAGGCGTTTCAAATATGAATATAAGATAAATTCCGACTACTGTGCATTAATAGCGTTTAGTAATTGGTTAAAGCCTCGCATTCTCACTGGCTGATACGTCTCAAGTTGAATGATTATATATATTATATTTCATGGATAGCGTATAGGAAGTTAAAGTTAAACCAACTTTATTCCATGTTTACCAGTCACTTTATCAATCTCTCTCTTTTTATATATATAGTTTATAATCGATATATATATATATATATCGATTATAGACACTATAATCGAAAATAATGTTTCAACTTATTGCTCGCTACGTGATATGCACTATTCACTTTTGGTTATGCGTTATGCAAGAACATAAGCCCGTTCTTACAAAGTAGATATACCACTCCTAGGCTGGTAATCAAATATACAATAAACATAAAGTGCAATCCACAAAGCATTTTATCTTAGTCACGTCAAGTCAGAGAGCAATGCTAGGCATGGACTGTCTAGTAGTATTAAGAATATTATTTAAAGTGACGTCATGATGCCTGTGTTGGCTAAACGTGAATAACACGTGGACGAATTTAATCAACTTGGAAAATAAGAATAGTTAACAATGTAATAGTGACCATAAAATAAAATGGGGATATTTTTTTAAAATGAGACATTAAATTAAATAATACAGTTATTTTATATTTATCAAACTGAATTAATTGTAACATTTTGATTAACACATTTTATTTTTCAATATATAACATCAAGTTGAACAATAAAATCGAGCATTGAACAAGTACCAAATTATTTTAATCTAATTTTTTTTGGTCTAATAGGCAACAAACTTCAAAAAATTGCTAAGCAAAAAACCCCCCAAATAACTTTTAGAGGCATTCACACTTTTTACTTCTTACTGGAAAGGGTCCTTAGACTCCCTTTTGTGTTGGTTTAAAAAACAACCTTTATTTTGCTAACCGTCCCCTTCCCTCCTTTCCACAGAATTTAATTCTGGCTAAAACTCTATTATTTGCCTCCTTCCTACCCCAAAGTAAATTTCTGGGTGCGCCACTGCATTGTACGTTGTATACATTATGATAATTTATGAATCAATATCGTTTCTTAATTTTTTAAATTCTTTGTCTGGAAGTGAACCATTTTAATTTTAACAAAACGTTTTATTAGTTTAAATTTGAGCTTTCAGAGCCACCTGCTAGTTTATACATTAAGATAAGCTATTAATAGAGTAACGAGAACAATGTGTTTCTTCCTAGAAATGAGTGCACAAAGAGAATAGCTTTTCCACTAGGAGAATAGTTCCCCTTCGTCTTTATAAGGCCACACATTTAGTTCACAACCCAGTCACCAGTTGGAACAATGAACACAACTTTAATAAAAGATAGGAAATAGAGAAAGCCAGGAAGAGGTAACAAATACACAGAAGTCTGAAGAAGAGTTAAAAAAAAGTGAAGTATATTTGTTGCGCGGGTAAGGCTACTTTGTTCTGAGAGGGGGGAAGATCGATAATACCAGCACACACAGACTAACGGGTAAATACTATTCTCACCACTAACATCGTTTTTCAGATAGGAGCCGTTCTGTAACTGGCAGCGGTCCAAAGCTCATTTCATGCTTCATACGAAACTTGGCGTAGAAAATACATCCCCCCCCCCCCC
>CABFVX010001471.1:134240-163346 GCA_902151425.1 Timema shepardi | reverse complement strand
GAATGTTTCTTAGATGCAGGTGGAGGGGGTTGGAGATGAGTGGCCCAAATGTCTCTTGGGTGCAGAGGCAGGGGGTGTGAGATGAGCAGCCCGAACGTTAATTAGGCGCTGAGGCAGAGGGGATGTGATGAGAGCAGGCTGGCTGGTTCTTGGGTGCTGAGGGGGTGGAGGCTGGATTTAAGTTGGTAGGAATATCTAGGTAAATGTCAATGAATTACTATTAATAAAAATACAGTCTGGTCATAACCAGTGGGAAGGTTGCTTCCATCTCCCCACAGGCGCTTAATATATATGTATTCCTAGTTATAGACAAGTTAATATAGTTTATTTCTTAATTCTTGTCATCATCCTCATCCTCATCATGAACTGTTTCCAGCCTGTGGCCGGGTATGTTTAGTAAAGTGCCTCCACATCCCTCTGTCCTTTAACCATTCTTCCTCCCGCACTCTCTTCCACTATACGCCTCTCATGTGCACACTTGCTGCTATCTTTTCAGCCTATCTTTACCTTGGTTTCCCTTGTGGTCTCTTGCCTACATATCTCATATCCATTAATCTTCTTGGAATCCTCTGCCCTTCCATCCTCATTACGTGTTCATATTATCTCATCCTAGATTTCTTTACTATCTCATGTACCCCAAATATAGACCTTACACTTTCATTCTTAATTCTATCTCTTCTGTTGACAGAATTCCCATGGCCTCCACTTTTCTTGTTTCTCTTTTATCCAAAGTCCAAGTTTCTGCTGCATACGTAGCTACGGGTATGAACTATGATCTATACAGCACTTCCTTACACTTCAGGGGCACTTCTATATTCCATAGTAAGTCTCTTACACATCCGTGGAAAACCTTTCCCTGTTGCCCTCGTCTCACTATGTCTTAGCTTCTGCCCCCTTTTTGCCTCAATCACACTACCTAGATAATTCACGCTCTTTGCTTCTTTCAATCTACTCCATCCAATTCTACCACCTTTCTTGGTCTTGTTCTCTGCCTTGTCTTCACCATCACTCCACTTTTCGCCACATTAAATGTAATTCCTTACTTTATATTTCTTAATTAATTTTACTATAAAAAGTACACATTTATAATTTCTATTTTTTTCTCTTTCGAATAAAGCCCTTAAGTTGAAGGTCTGCTACTCATGATGATAATTTATATGACCCATTCATCGCATTTTGACATTATTCAAGCAATGATCTGGATCATTCTTCATATACATAGTTTGATCATTGCTTATGCATGATTTTTACATGACATGTGATCATAAATCAGACCCGACACCCACCAAAATTAAACGAGGGGGATCTCGTGCGTATAATCTTTCAAAAGGATAGTTCCACTAAGGACTTAAGGCCATCTTATGCCCTAAGTGCAGTCCAATAATAGTTCCCTCTCGGTCCTTCCATTGCTTAGCTGGCAAGATATTAACACTCAATAAGTGCTGGAGGTAAAATAAAGACATTAAAACCTCAGTTTTTCAAGGCCACCCTCCCCAACTTTAATCAATATAGATTGTTTTTTATTTAATATTAAATAGCAGCAATTACTTGTAGCCAGTTCAGGTGTCAGTGAATGACAAAGTTATGTATCGTAATTTCCCTTTGAGTTCAGCTACTGACCGGATCACTGCCAAGCTCACACCAAAATGGGGCGGTCCATGAAGCATCAAACATTTTTTGACGCCTGTCTCTTTGTTACTAGAACATGTGAAAGATGCTGACCTAGCTCGTAGGGATCATGTCAATCATCTGAATAGAGTTGATGGTATGTACGGTAAAATAAGAGCACCTGTAAGGGTATGTTAATATTAGTTGATATTTTTGAGGATTCTACTAGATCTAGTAGAACAAATTAGGGTATAGCTTTTGTAATTGATATACAGTGTGTATATGTAAATATAATTTGAACTAGTAGAAAAAAGTAAATGTTTTGCTTTGAAATAATAACTAAACGTAAATGAAAATGAAATTTAAAATTAGTAGAAACCAATTATGATTGTTACTTTTGTATAGTTAACTGAAAGTAAATGTAAATTATATTTTTGGAAAAGATAATACAGCTGAGGGTGCTACTTTTGTAATAAAAGTGTTATGTGAAGTTGTAATTTTGTTAAGGTTAGGATTCTGGTAGATCCCAGTTTCTAGTACTTGTAAGGATATATTCTTATAAAGATGATATTTTATCCTTAACCCTTGTGGTAACTTCGTAATTATGTATCAAAATTCTGCCAGGGATAGAACAGTATGTGTTATTAGTTGTTAGTGTATAGACGATTATATATATAGAGTGGGACAGCTTCACCACCTGGTTACCCCCTTACCAGGGAACTTTTGATATAAGGGTAGGAGAGTTGTAACGTGTTAGATAAATTTTACACTCAATGAAGCCCTATAATAGGTTTAAAACTGTTACTACCAGATCTAATAAGTTCTAATAATGTGTGGCAGATATAGACTCACTGCGACATCACAAGCGGGAGACGCCCAATCCTCATCAAAAGTTGCCCCAGCGGACGAGGCTGCTCGGCTTCCAAGACAAATCACACAAACAGCTAACACCTGGGCCGGACGACGAGTAAATGAGAGGCGCTTCATTCGGGGTATCCCCAACAGCCGTCGGCGAGCGCTAGTGGTTGGGTGGCGTGATCTATGAAAATTACCACCCCTTTTAGTACGTGGAGATAACCTTGCCGAAAGTTTATCAGTCCCACCGGTATAAAAAGGCCTGTCCTCTGTTCGCGTATAATCTATTCTATTGTAACCACTCGTCAGAAGAACTGCTGGAAGATATCCACAAGCATCTGCTAGACTACGTACTGGAGACCACGATGGTTGAGGTGTTTGTGTCACTTCCTCGCCGTAGAGCAAGCTACGGCGGATATTATAAATATTGAGGGATGATGTAATCTTTACTGAGCTTTGAGCTCTATTATTCAATGTCCATATGACTTAATTTTTGTATGTCAATCCTACTGACTTGTTTCTCGATGCCCATAAGACAGTTTATAGCTCTATGCACCAGCTTTCTATGTCTATCAGGCTTAATCGAAAATATTAGGGTCAAGATTAGACTCCTTAAAACTAGATGACCATGCTATGGCTAGTGTAGATAATATAATAAAATATTGGACGAGATCCGGTTATCTATTACTTTGTTTCACGACTTATCTGTGTCTGTGTACTGGTATGCGGTGCGCAACCTGTGGAGGTGCTACTTGGCCATAGTAGTGGCCCGTAGGCTTTTGTCTGTTGTGTACTGCCCCCTTATGGCGCCTTTGGCGTTAGTCGAAAACGATCAGTTTTGTCTAGTATTATTGTTCCCTATTCAGGGTAACAAAATAAATAAACTATTGATTGCTCAGCCAGTACTAATTAGGAATTGACCGGACATAGTATCTGTAGCGTCTAGATTCCTGGTAGTTCGCCGTTTACTAGTTGTAAAATATTTCTCTTCTATGAGCTTATAGTATTGTAATGTCTAACTCCCTATAGAGTTAACTCAAGCTAGCAAGCTCATATTAATTACCGCCCTCGTAGCTCCTTAAACTGGGACTAAATTTATGTGGCTTAGTTCTTTATATTTGAAATTATGTATTGTAGTTGTAAGCCTCACAATCAGCTGACTGGAGTAGAATTATTTATGATAATTTTGTAATTAGAGTTGATTACCACCACTTATTTATATGGCCTTAGGGTTGCAGCCTTTCATCCTATTTGACGACTTAGTAATTGTCCTGCTTTAACGAGTTACAAGCTTTCTTATTTACACCTATGACCTATATATGTGGGTTATAGTATAGGGTGTACCTGGGTGCTTCACACCTGATGATCTTTTGTCGAGCTATTTATATTGTTGTAACCGTTTATATTCTCATGTTTAAACAATGGATGGTTTGAATAATTTCTACCTTTAATTCTATGTACTCCCTATCGACTGTTTTTGAATATTAATAAACCAATTTGTTTAACCTTGTAAATTATTCTTATACTTTGTTCCTTCCAATCAACATTTATAAGTTCACCAATGTTGTAGTAATAACAGTTTAATGTTAGTGTCCATAATATTGTGCTGTATTCTTATTGGACTTATTTTGTTATGATTAGGTCCCGTACTAATCATATTACTTTTTTTCTTATTTATAACATAAACAATAATTGGACTCCATTATGCATCAATAGACCAAGCGCAATTTAAAAAAAGTGCTGATATTGATGCCATGTTGAAGCCAAAGGTTTAAACGACACGAAAAAAAACCCCTAGTATCTCCAGCTTGATAAAGGGGTATAGACTAACCACCTTTTCTCTATGGCCTCTTTTTCGTATGCATCAAAAGATCAAGCCCCCACAGTTTGTGTTTGTATTCTCGATACTACTTCCAGAGTTTTACATCAAGAGACCAAGTACCACATGCTTCTACACCAAAACCTCAAATAAAAATGGATTGCATTGATTTCCCATCAAATTCTGAAACGTGTATACACATTGAGCTTCGTCCAACTACAATCAGGCCCTATGAGTTAAATGGATACACTAAGTATATTTCTGATCTGCAGCCAATATTTCCAGACAAACAGTTACACACCGTTCCATAATCAACAAAATCAATAATTAATAAATGTTATGAACTAGGTATGCCCGATAAACTAGAAATCGAGAGGACAAAATGTAGGCCTCAGAGTGAGAAACAGAATGCCTTATCTGAGTACTAAATTACAAATTATGGTGAGATTCAAACAGTTCTGTTGGTAGAAAATGCTGACCCTCAAACAGATCTCTTGATGGCATATATGCTGACCCTCAGACAACTCCCATGATAAAAGATGCTGACCTTCAAACAGCTATGAAAGAAGATGCTGACACTCAGACAGCTTCTATGATAGAATATGATGACCTTCAAACAGCTCCCTTGAGAGAAGATGCTAACCTTCAAAACATTTCACCTTCCATAGGGAAATCAAGGTCAAATGGAAGACATAAGCGCAAAATTATCCATCATCCAAGAGTGTCTAGGAAGAAATATTGTCAAACAAGAGTACATAAATCAGTGAGGAAAAGGTGTGGAACCCAGAGTTAAGAGATTTTAACTGTAAATGCAAGTGTAATGAAAAAGTAAGTGTGATGGAGCGAGAAAAGGAGTTTAAAAATTTTGAAATTTGAACTCACATGAGCAGTATGGCGACTGTAAATCCAAATGTTAGGAAAAGGAAGAAAGTATTATAGAGCATACCATTTGGGTACTTTAGAGGTGTGCAAATACTTTTTTTGTTGACTTTGAGAATTTTCATCATGTTTAGTTGATGCATACCTTAAAAGGATTGAACACTTGGAAACGATAGTTATTAAAGATAACAGGGGAAGTACTGGAGGATGAAACAAAATAACATCACAGCAAGAACGTCAAATTGTGGACCACAATAACAAGGTATCCAAGATACAAATCACATTGTTTGCATTCCAAGACTGAAAAGGGATATTTGCCCTATGACACCACCCTTCCAGTAATGTATGCTATGTATTAAGAGGAGTACAGTAAACCTGTTTTGTTTTCAACACACAAAAAAGTATTTTATAGCAAATTTAACTTGAAAAGAAAACCAGTAAAGAAAGACACCTGCAACATGTGTGATTCGTTAACGGCACAAAAAACATGTGCTTAAGGTGATATCAAAGCTGAGCTTGAAAAAAAGCATGTAAGACACCAGGATAAGGCAAAATTTGCACAAGGTTTGATGAAAGATTATTTGAGGAAAGCTAAAGAAAGCCCTGGTTTAGAAGTACTCACCTTTGACATGCAGAAGACCCTGCCTCTCCCCAAAATTTCAACCAACATTGTGTTCTACAAGCGAGTTCTGTGGCTCTATAACTATGGTGTCTATTCTGGACCCAGCGGAAAGAATTTTTGTTACCTTTGGCTTTAAGGAGAGGCAGGTAGAGGCGCACAAGAAATAGGTTCATGCCTAAAAAAATATTGAAATCAATTTAGGAGGAGAAATGGAGGAGATGATTGTTTGGTCTGACTTGTGCGGAAGTTAAAACCAAAATATAAAAAATGATCTTAATTCTAAAAGCTATTACGGAGCAGCATAGCTCTCTTAAAAAAAATAACTATTCATTTTCTTATCTATGGACACAGTTTTTTGCCCGACGATTCATTACTTGGAGACATAGAATGTGCCTTAAAACTTCAACGGCGCATGTACACACCTGATGACTATATCAACGTCATGTTAAACTGTAGGGAAAAAACAGCTCAATGCCATTAGAATGGAAAAGTTTGACTTTGTAGGAACAAGTAGGCTTGAAGCAAGCATCACAAGAAAGACATTAAAAACAACACAATAAATTGGCTAAAAACTTGTGAAATTGTGTTGTTGAGTTACATGAGTTACATGAGCAGCACCTTCAATGGAGATGGGCAACAAGTAAGCTGACTTAAGAAACGATTAGGTCCTTTAGCAGTCATAACTTTTGCCAAAACTTTGTGCAGTTCTGGCCAGATGGAAAACCAATCTCAATACCAAAGCTAAACATCAAGAGTATTTTGCACTTACCTTCAGATGCCGAGAGGTTCTATCAGAATCTCTCATCTAAAAAAGGAATTGAGGATGACATAGATGGATATGGTGTACTTGATTTTGTTGTTGAAAAAGTGAGCTAAGCATTAATTTTGCCTAAACATATTTTCATGAATTATTTACTTAAACTGTTTCACTTTTTGTATTGTGCCTTATTTTAATTTAATTTGAATTGAATAAATAAATGTCTCCTTACAATTTAAGTAAAACCCAATATGTTATTGTTTATTCCTATCAACCGTTTATAGTTTTGCAATAACAAACTAAATGACAAAATGGCAGTTGGTTTGATTATCCATAGCTAAATTTCACAAAAGAGTTAAAAACAATAGCAAACTAAGCACCAAAAATCAATATATCTACTTAATATTAAATGTTTGTTACCTAGGAATTAAAATTAAGTTCTTTTTAAAAAATGATATGGAAAAAAATAATTTAAAAATGTATATTGTAACAATTCTTTTCTTAGAATGTTGCTAAAGATTCATTTAATCAAAACTATGTTGGTGGTGCTTGTCTGTTGATGCATAATGCAGTCCAATTCATATACCTAATTATGGCTATACAGTTAGTTATTTAAATTTTTTGGGAGCCCTAATGCATTTGAAAGCTAAATAAAGAATATACTTCGACTTTTGTCAACTCTCTGGTCCCTAATAAGTCAAGAGAGTGAGGTATTGCTGTACTAAATCAGATCTATGTTGATTCATGCATCATGATTTTAAAGTTACTGCTCATTTCTACTTTAAGATTAATTTAAAATTATTCCCACTTGTTTCTGATAATAATGATTTCCTATTTAATCATTTTTTTTATTACTATGTTTCTTTACTTGCATAGGTTATGCCTAATTATGCTAGTGTGTTAGGTAAGAGGAAGGTTGAATTTAGATTAAATGTACTCATATGTGTGTTATGGCAGGGTGAAAATGTATTTAGGATAAAAACCCATCCTCGGTACACTCGACCAGGATTCAAACCTTTATCTCGTCATAAGCAGCGACATTCTATCCCTGAAGTGGGTTAGAGTTTGTTCCTAGCAGGTTTAGACATGTGTGTTTGTTCCAAGGCTATAAAAATAAAGGGGGTGGGGGTTAAATACAAACCATTAAAAATAATGAGGTCTTGTTTCATAGAAGTGTTTATTTGTGCTTTCATTTAATAATTAATTAGAGATGTTGATTGTGACTGTTGAGGCGAATGTTCATTAGCACATAAGAGCCGTAATTTAGCGGTGTTTTAGTGTTTACATACAGCACAGGGCTAAGGTGTTCGAGTTCTTGATTTAAGAGAAACATCGTTCTAGTTCGGGTCATATTATTTTCTTATAACAAATTTACCCTTGAAATATGTTCCCTCCAAGAGAAATTATCCAACCCTTGGGAGCTAGGATTTTTCTCTCTAGTTTGTAACAGTTTTTGTACAAATGTATTCGACTTTTAATAGAAACAGTTATTCCTATCCAACTTAATATGATATATATTATGAATAACATTTATTGATAAACACCAAAGCAAGATTATTAAAATAAAATGAGTGTTTAAAGTTGTTCATAGCAAGTAGAATGATTTATCGACTTTATATGCCTATGAGCATTTTCCCTCGTAATACAAACTCGCAATTTTTTTTTTTAACAAGATTTAATCTTTTACAAGTAATTAGTGACAAAATTTCATTAAACCAGTTAACATTTAACATGACTTAACAATAGACAAAGAGAAGGAAATAATTGTTTTAAAATTTGTTATGATATAATATGGACTAGATTTACAAATATTCATTGTCAAATTAGGCCTTATAATTAATTCTTTATATCATGTTAAATTTTTACATTTTGCTTAAAGTTACATTTATATTGTTTTTATTCTTATGAGTGAAATAGCTTAACATAAAGGTGCCAATTAAATCATAGAAATTAGTTTTTTACCGGTACTGTTGATTCTAGGATAAAACAACACTTTTAAAGGTAATAAAATTTAATATTCTCTTTATTAAATTTAAACATAATTTTCCAAAATAAGAAAGTTAAAGATTTGAAATTACAAAGTTTGGTATGACACCTATGTAGCTTCAATAACATATATTATTTATCTTTGGAAAATGTTCAACAATGTGTGAACATGTTTAACAATAAACCTTAATTTGCTAAAATATTAAATTTAATTATCCTGGATAATATGAGGAGCTATAGGCAATAAGAGTGTGTTTGTTACCAATCAATTCCAACGACTGTTTCTATAACCTGTAGAAACCATTTGCGTTTCGTAGTTAAGAAGGTCATACATTATTCAAATACAAGATAGAAGGCTTAAAATATATCAAAGTTTGTTTGGTTTCTTTCTATTTCAAATTTGTTTTGATGACAAGTTTATAAACATTTTTTTTGTGTTCAAGGCAAGTGTGACAAACATTTTTTTTTTGTTACATTGCTTATATTGTTTATTCTTTCATTAGATTGAATAAAAGAGGTGTGTTGATCTATTTTAACTGAAGTTGTGGATGGAATTGTTGATAATCAAACAATTATTTTACTTTTACATAACTGGTTTAATTTTTCCTTTTGACAAGTTATAAATGAATTACTTGTATTTTGTTGTTCTTCTGCTTAAAATTATTGCTAAATTACTTTTAGGTCCTGCTAAATAGAGTTAACCAACAGGGATAAAATAAGAATCTATAACTGTTATAGCAATAATTGACAGTATTAAACAGGAATTCTCAGCAGGAACAAACTGCACTATGACCAAATACTAAACAGTAAATAGTAGCGAATTTAATAACAGGAAAAAGTAATATAACTCAACCTTTGCTCAATTCAAAATTTTGGCAGGTCATTTGTAGACCTATGATTGTTGATATTTGTCCTATCAGGGGTATCTCGACCGTTGGGGCTTCAAGGGATCAGCCTCGCATGATAATTAGTGACTCTTTATTTTTGTATTTAATATTAAACATAATTTAGTTTACAAGATAAATTAAACCTTTAAATCTCTATACTGAACGGCAAAAAATTAAATAAAGGGTCATTACATTTTCAATAAACTTTAATAATTTCCATATCATTGCATTGCTATGTTTAGCAGGATCAATCTGGAGATAGCATTGTATTTGGGAGGTGTGTCAATTGTTTGGATTAGCTCAGTTCCATTGGCTTTCTAGCAATTATTGTGGGAAGGAGAATAAGTTGATACTTCTTCCATTAGCAAGGTCGGCTGAGACCTAAGAAACGGAAATAGTTCTAGGTAGTCATTTTGATTTAGGAAGAAAGATTTATATATATAAAAAAAAGCTAAGGTTCAATGTTATAAACCAGTCTTTGGTCACTTGTACATGTTATTATGAGTGAGATTTTCATTTGTGGCATGTTTAGTTACTAAAATTTATATTTACAAAGTTGAATAAGATTGATTACTTGGTATGACAATTAATTAGTTCATCTAATGCCCAAGAAATGATCTTAAAATATATTTTAAATGTTTTTACAAACTCTTTTATTTTACTTTTTGGGTAGAGGAATAAAACTTTCAAAACAATAGAAAAATGTCATTGGTTGAAACATGCCCTCACTACCTAAAGTATTGTTGACCATTACTAAATCAATGTTTTCAAAATTATAAATAGGATGGCTGGGAAAGTTTTTAAACTCTAACTACTTGTAAATGTAGGAAACATCTAAGTGATAACCTAATAAAACAAGGCAAAAATAAATCATAGTAAAGTAGGCATAGTAATGGTCAAAAACAATCATAAAAAATTTGTATTATTTTCTTACAATTAAATTACCATTTTTCATCAAATTATGTAGTAATGAAATGTTACCTAAGGTTCCAAAGGGATAAGATATAGGTTCGAATGATGTGTTATTTGGTTTACTATTTATTCTATACAAAGAGATAATATTTAAAACCTGCAATTAAAATGCTCCAAATTTAACAATAATCCTGTATTTGGTTTAGTTTTATGTTTTCTTGCTGTATGCGATTCCTGCCTTTTGACCATCATAAGTTAATAATAATTATCGCTGTAAATGTTGTTTGGGATTGAACATTTACTACCTGATGAGGCATGAGGTCTGTTTTTGTTCAATATCATGATGAATACTCAGATTCCTAATTAACATTGTCAGGCCAGGCTGCAATTTATAGTTTCTTGTTGGTATGTTTGACACAATAAAATCAAGAGTTAGGATATGCACCTTCATTCGTGTTTATAACAGTCATTTGTATAAAGATGGTTTATGTTATGCTCTTAAACAACACATGTGATTAGAACAGCCTATTAACAAGGGTGTTTCCCGATGTACAACTCAGAGTAGGTAGTAAAAGATTATATTAAGGCATCACATTCTAAATCAAGAGATTATATATAAAGAGCATTTAGAGTTTCAAGCTAGCAATGTATTTTGGTTTAAGAATGTTCTTATTAACAACGACCATTTTAAAACATGGTTGTGTTAAAGTCAAGATGCCTCCAATGAATTACAAAACGCAACCATATTTATAAACTAAAAACAAGTTTTAAATGCTTACCGATATGAAAACAAAACAAAAAATCTGTCAAAATATTTATTTTCACGCTACTATAAGGTATGATTATTTTGGATTTGAGGCACTAGGAGTGCAAGTCCTGACCACAATCAACTCTGAAATGTGAATATTTGGCTGAAAGTACTCAACCAGTATCTCGTGGTGACCTTAATCGATGGTAACCAGTAGGAATGTGCGAAATACACTTTTTCAATTTGAAGCGAACTCGAATCGAATATATGAAATATTCTTGAAACCGAATCAAAGTTTGAATATTTTCTTTTAGTTGTTTTATACTTGAAAAAATATTATATAGTGCTTGTTTATATAACTTAATGCACTAAGATTACTTGGAAAATATTTTATTGCACCAATGTTTGTAATAGCGTGTTAATCTGACAAATCAAGCTATTATCATGACTTACAATTAAATTACTTAAGATTTTTTTCCATATAAATATTAATTTGTAATGTACAAACCAGCTTAGAATGGCAGTAATTGAACATAAAATGAGTATTTTAGCTGTCAATATTTTTATTGGAAAAGCTTCGAAGCCAGAATGTGTTTCGAAGCAAAGTCGAATCTGATGTTTGTTTCGAAGCTTCGCACACCCCTAGTAATCAATAATTCTGATCAATGTCTATAGAGTTCTTGAACATGACAAGTCCTGATTATGGGGGAGTGTAAATTAGGCGTCTATTCTAGCTGTGAGATGTGTATGATCCAGATGAGATTACAAATATTAGTTTTTGTACCAGTGTGTCTAACAAACAAATAATATGAACATAAGAGTGAAATCACAATGATTGTAGACATACGTTTATTACTACAATAGTTGACGTATATTAAAAAAAAAGCTATTAAAAGTGTATATGCCATATCTAGAGAGTGATGCCATGTTTAGGAAATAACTTGCAGAGACTAGCCAACAAAAAGGAGATTATTTCTACAGAGGTTTTCACCTCAAACACAAGACACGATTTAAACAGGTTCAAGATCTTTTATCTGAAGATACATCACTCAAAAGAGATAATAGAATCTTCAGTCACGTTAAGTGTATTAAAGTGAGACTTTTTCACGGAAAAAATTTAAGACACTATTTAATTATTGTATGCTTTCCTTGGGAAATGTTAGTGCTTAGCACCATAATATTAATTAATAATATATTTTATTTTTAGGAGATGGCCGTAATACTTGCGACCAGATTGCCAGAATGTCAAGCGATGTTATTCCCACCCTCATATATAAAAGGGGTTACATGCTGGTGTCCTGATCGCAAGTATGGCGGTAGGTTTAACCATATCCCACCAGGATGGTAACTATAGCAATTGATAGACCATTCCTCTAATTGGGGTATCAAATTAATTTTTTGTATAGTGTTATATAGTTATATTAGTTGATTAATAATTTTTTTTTGTCAATCTTTATTTTACATATACACTTTTAAAAAAATTCTTTGATATAATAAAAATGTAGTAATAAACAGTACCCTGTTGTATGTCTAAATAAAGCATTTGAGAAGTATTGGCGGTCAAGTAATGAGATTAGGAATGTGCTCACTCTCTTTCTTAGTCTGTAACTTAAAATAGTCTTGGAAATTTTTACAACAGATTTTTTTAATTATGAGTATGAATTTTATTATACTCATAAGTATATCAAAACAATAAAAAATGGAGGAAGTATTTATAATTTGTTGTCAGATGAAAGATATGCCTCTGGTAGGAGCGGTCATTCCCATCGGACACAGGAATACTTTACCGCTAGACTCAAAACAATCTGTGCCCAATGAGATGGGTTCAACTTCAAAAATCTCTTAGCATTTCCAAAATTCCGTAAGTTAAGCTATGCAGAAAAAGGCCATCTGGAATGAGAGAACAACATATTTTGTTGCAAGCCAGTTTACTTTATGCGATTCAAAACGGCACTCAAGTTAACGATGACGATGTTTGCATCAAGTTTCATCTTTGATAATGAAATATTGGATTTTGCCGCTACTCCAGAGTTTGCCTCAGGTGTTGAAGTGGTGCTGGGTTAAAGATGAATTGAGGGAATTGTTCAAACATGTGGAAGAAGTTTTAGTGTCACAATGCCAAAATATTCCTCAGCACAAATTTGTCATTGTAAGATTTTTGCTTTAAATCCAAAAATTTAATAACAACTTATATTAATCTGTCAATAAAAAAAAACTTTTTTGATAAATTTACCGAAGCACAAGGCACTATTGACAAGTTTAAGAGGTATTTTAGTAAGTAAAACACAAAATTATCTTCGGTTGTAAACAAGAAGACAAAAATAATATGAGAACACTTAAGGGCTGTCCATAAACTACGTGACATTTTTTTCCCCCCCTCCCCTTGTCACACAATGTTATAATTTTGTGAGCCTCCTTTCTGCTATCACATCACAATACCATTAGACCCCTCCCCTCCACCTTAATTGTAGAGCCTATCCTCTTATTGAAGCATGTCCGTATGTGTTCGCCAAACTTGACAATCAAAGTAAATGAGTCAATCTTTGTTTGTTTATATATGTGCCACAGTTGGGTTGATGTCTAAATAAATATGCTTAATTGTAATGTGAGATCACACATTATCTGACCCCCCCATGTCATGCTGAGCACTACTCCCCTCCTGACCTGATATGTGTGCCTAGTTTATAGAAAGTAGGGGAAAAAACCCAACTAAATTGAGGCGAAGCAGCAAGCTAATGTTATGGTACGACAAAATCATAAATAATGTTTTATAAGCACAGCTTGAGTGTTAATGTGGTAGTTACATGGAGAATGAAGTTCAATGTTTGTTGAATCTTAGAAATGCAGTAAGTGACTAGGATTCATAATTTTTGCACCTTCAGCAACATCAGTGAATTCAATGCAACTGAGCGCAAGTCGAGTATTTGTCATAATAAAAAGTAAATAAAATGAAAAACAATCAAACAAATATAAACATGTTTGTTAAATATTTTATGCATAATTTTTGATATATAAAATTACTTTATTGCAATTTTGTCTCAAACTCTAATTTTAACCCCCCCAGTTGCTTACCCATGTATACCGACATTGAAACATGAATTTCATTGATGACACAATGTGAAGTGGTGGCTATTTTGAAAATATTGTTGATAGGTCTGTGAATAGGATTACTAATGGAGATGTTTCAGGCCCATTTGAGAATTTACACTTGATAGCAGTCTTCATGGCCTTTACAACTTCAACACAAGATAGAATAACCAATATGTGAAGAGAAGACTGGTTCACATCATAACCAATATGTGAAGAGAAGACTGGTTCACATCATAACCAATATGTGAAGAGAAGACTAGTTCACATCATAGCCAATATGTGAAGAGAATACTGGTTCACATCATAGCCAATATGTGAAGAGAATACTGGTTCACATTGTAGCCAATATGTGAAGAGGAAACTGGTTCACATTATAACCAATATGTGAAGAGAGGACTGGTTCACATCATAACCAATATGTGAAGAGAATATGGTTCACATTATAACCAATATGTGAAGAGAATACTGGTTCACATTATAACCAATATGTGAAGAGAATACTGGTTCACATTATAGCCAATATGTGAAGAGGAAACTGGTTCACATTATAACCAATATGTTAAGTGAGAACTGGTTCACATTATAACCAATATGTGAACTAAAGATATATTTACAGGTCTAGCACAAGCTTAGCTCCAGCAAAGAATGAAAATATTTTATTCTGTTTATATCCAGTTTATTGTAAAGTTAAAACAGTTTTTTAAGTGAGGCGATGATTTTATTAATCTGTGATTGCTGTTCACAAAGGTGTATTTTTATATTGCTTTTTGCTTTAGATTTTTTTTTACTGGCGCATTTGGACAAGCAGGAAGATTTGATCTTTTATTCATTACTTGATAACTTATTAACATTAATTAGGTTATATCTTCTTGGTTATTAATTGTATTCCCCTTCTCCTTATTTGATAAGCTTTAGTCTTCTACGACGACATTTGAATTGTAAATTATTGTATAGAAAATATTTCTACACAATAATTTACAATTATATATGTTTTCCTCAGACTTGAAGATGGTGTAACATCACCGAAAAAAGTCGTCATCATAGAAGACTAAAACTTATATCAAATAAAGGGAAGGGAATGAAAAATAGTAACCAAGATAATATAACCTTATCATTTATTACTCCTTACCAAATAAATATGAAAATTATTAACATTAGTTTAGGTAATTTGACGAACTACTCAAATATTACAGACATTTTATAATGCACCGGTCTCACAAAAATTACCAGGAGTTGATTGGCACAACCAACGTAAATTACATCTATCTTATGTCAAGATTATGCTATAATAGTTTTTATAACAGCTGATGTTATGTTATTCATAAAATTGTTCAAATCATACATTGGTATTGATGAATCCAACAGACAGCTCTTGAAATAACAAATAATTAATTGATTTCATTAGCTAAGATTGTCATAAATATTATCTAAAGCAAGGGCACAGAAAGCTAATATTCCTAGGGGGAAAGGGGGAGGGGGGGTTCCGCTAGAGAATTTTATTATACATTTAGCCCATAAAAATTTTGATAAATATACATGGAACCCTACCCTGAGGGGGAGAAGGTGCATCTAATTTCAGGGGAGGGGGTCCTGAACCCCCACCCCTGACACCTCACCTCTATTTCTACACCCTTGACCTAAAGAGAGAAATTGTTTTAAATGTATAAAAATGCCACCAAAACTTTTTTGAAAGAATTTAAATTACATCATTTTAATGATGTGAACATTTAATATCAGTTTAATAACTGGCTGTTTGGTTAAGTTCCTGAGATAGAGACACACCAAGAACAAACACACCGTATGCAAGTCACATTTTACAACACTTTCTTGGACAGGGACTAAATTGAAAAACTGTCCAATTCAAATCAATTGAAAAGGAAATTATTAATTTAAGATATGAAATAACAATCTTATAAATAGGATAATGATATACACACAAACTCAGTTATATCGCTCAGAACAAGTAGTTTGACTTATATACTTGCTAATTATTCTCTTCTAGAGAGAATTCCAATAAAAGACCTTTACTAGTAGGTCGCCCTAGAATTCTAGAGCTTTCATTACTATGTTCCCTAAAACTCTGTGGATTTTGCTGGTAGATCACTCTAGAATTCTAGGGATTTCATTTCTATGTTCCCCTAAGACTCTGTGGCTTTACTGTTAAATCGCTCTAGAACTTTCGAGCTTTTATTACTATGTTTCCCTAAAACTGTGTGGATTTTGCTGGCAGATCGCTCTAGAACTTCCAATGATAGCTTTCTCTAGAATTCTAGGGCTTTTGTCAGGTCTCACTATGATTTAACCCTTTGAATGCCAAGAGAAATGACCAAAAAAATGTGCTAAAAGTGCCAAACTATTTTGCTGAAAAATACAGAATTTTGGTTAAATGTTAATAACTCATAAGTCTTTGAACATCTTGCATTCAAATTTTTACATAAACTAGCTAACATGCTTGCCAATCCGATGTTATAATTATAATTATACATATACTTTTTTAATTTTAGTAAAAAAAATCACTATCAAAGATATTAAAAATATTTTTTTTACTGTTTTATTTAACATTAATTTTTAGGCATTGAAATTTTTGGTAGCTTGAAATAGAATAAATGACTGAAAATAACATAAAAAACTGATTAAATAACAAAATTTACACAAAAAAAACCTAACTTTAGATTTTACGCTAAAATTGGGTTAAGCATAACAGCTGTTTCAGAGACCATTAACTTTAGCAGGGTTTTAGTAAAATAAAGTTAAAAATAAATAATTGTCTTGGAATCAAAAGGGGAGGAGGGGACCTCAAACCTGGTACTTTTGCACAAATATGAAAAGGTTGGGGTGGATTATCCTGATCTTCAAGATTTATTTCATCCTAATAGGAATCACTATTATTCACACTCGTGTTATCAATGTCAGCTACCACTCCTACTTGTTCCGATCTTTTACTTTCACTAGAATATAATTGCTGTTTAGTTTCATTATTTACAAATTCAGAATCACTGCTTTCAGAATCACTAACAAATTGATCACTCTCTCTTGAGCTATCAATATATATTGAAAGTATGTCTGTGTCTTGAATCACAGCTTTCCTCTTAGTAGCCATGTTTACAAACAAGGTCAAAGATAAAACTCATAAAGCTAGAAAATATTTTTTCATGTTCGATATATCGAAACCCTAAGTGCAAAGACAAATAAAAGTAGCTTGAACATAAGAGAATGCGGTGGAAATAAAATCCACCCCATCTGTTGACTTAATACTGAACTAAGAGCTCAAAAACATAGGATCGATGTGAGTGACGCTGGCAATTTTAGCAAGATATTTCATGCATCACTCTGAGCGACGTTGGCACTCAAAGAGTTAAGAACTGTACTGGCAACACATTATTAACAACAGGATTTATTGACAAGTCACTAGAATTCTAGGGCTTCCAATGGTAGTTCAAAATCTTTTAAGCAATGAACTGATGCCCTTAGCATTCATTCACAGTAAGATAATTATTTCTATAAAAAAACAATAGGCCATTATTTTGACTTTCTCGTCGACTTACTATAGTAACAAACAATTGAGGGAGCATACAATAAAACTTCCCTCAAAAAGCAACCTAGAACCAATACGTTGATATCATGATTCATTTGTAAAGTATCCAACCTAGAATGAATCAAAATGTTTCAGATCTTAAAGTGATACATCACACATATAACAAGCGATGTTAAGTTAGGGAAAAAAAGTGAGTCAAAAAACAAACACACACAAAAAAAAGGTGGAATTTGAAGGGAATGATCCTTTCCTGTTTAATATCCCATCCTTTTAACAAAGAACGAAAATGGTGCTGATTATACTCCTCGATTAAGTAATCATTATATAGTTCTGGAAATGGCAAGAGTTTTAACTCTATGTAAATTAGTAGCTCGATAAAAATGTCTATTCTAATGGTTTGTACAAAAAAAAGAAAG
Source organism: Timema shepardi (assembly GCA_902151425.1). NCBI lineage: Eukaryota > Metazoa > Arthropoda > Insecta > Phasmatodea > Timematidae > Timema > Timema shepardi. The sequence continues at coordinate 145,232 of CABFVX010001471.1, read as the reverse complement.
AAAAAAAAGCCATGTGAGAGTAAACAGGTTGATCATTCCTAGTCGCTTATGTTGGAAAGTCAAGGGGAAAAGGGGAGGGGGGGATTCACTCGCTCATCAAGCCCTTCCAAAACTACAGTGAATATTCAGGGAAAAACAAGTTCACTCTCGACTGTGTTCACTGGGCCTGAGGGTCGCACTGCAACAAGCGAACAATAGAAGGGTCACTCTTGGCACCCTCGATAAACTCCTCAAGAGATAGTTTACCGTCGTTGTTCTTGTCCATTTGACGGAAAATCTTGTCGGTCCTCTTTTCTGGCGTAGACTCGTCTTCTGGCATCTTCATGACGGATCCCACCATTTTATAGATGGCCTGAACAAACACAGCATGATATTACAGAACCAACTCTATGTTACTTACTTTCTCTGTGGCATTAGGAGCTTGAAAGTTCATTGCCGCACTTACAAAAGTAAGCCAACTACCCCTCGCTTGATCTAGCTCTATCCAGTCCACCTCATTACACCCCTCTTTCAGGTCCATTGTATTTCTTTCTATCCTCCCATCTGCGTCCAGGTCTTCCCAATGGGGTTTGTAAGTCAATGCCCTGAACACAGTTCTAGATTCTCACATTTAGTTTGCATGAACACCATATTCTACGAGATATGATTATCATAACAATGTCTTGGGACGAGTACAGGTTATATAGTTCATCATTATGTAACCTCTTCCACTCCCCAGTATATTTTCCTAAGCAGTGTTGCACAGCATTGTGTTATACAACCCTGTTTTATACAGAGCTATGTCATTCAACTACGAATTGTATTTACCAATATACTTATATATTTTATAACAAATATCCAAAGACTTGATATTAAAAAAAAACTTAATCCAATTCATTTTCAGTTTAACATTTTTGTACACATATTATTTGCTTGTATTGTGTACTAATAGTTTATAAACTCTATTTCTAACTATTAATGCATATCTTCAAATAGTTAAATTATTTTCTTTTAATCTCATATGTTCACCAAATGTTAGTATGTAGTGAATAGAAACGTGTCCACTTACCGTGACAATCTCCAGCATCTCTTGTCTGGATATGTATCCATTACCGTCTAGGTCGTACATGCTGAATGCCCACTTTAGCTTCTGCTCTAGTTTTCCCCGAGACGTAACAGACAGCGCGCAAAGGAACTCTCGAAAGTCAATTGTTCCATCACCATTTGCATCAAAAGTTCGGAAAACGTGTTCAGCAAACTATGAGGGAAGTTACATATATATTAACTAATAAACTATCCTGTTTTGGTGGCTGCATGGTCTGAGGCAGTATTTCTACAAACTTTCACCGAAAGCAGACCATTTGATATTGATAAGTGTTTGATGCAAAAGCGGACCACACACACTTTAATACACCACCTACCTGTCATTTGTCGAAGCAGGACATTTTCTAATGAACATGTTTACCAAGCAATAAAGACAAAATATTTATTTACATAATACAAATATAGTCCAATTTTAATATGATAGAAACAATACTAAATCTACTTTCAAGTCAAGTCATAATATCTGTCTTATTTATTATGAATAAATAAAATGATGGGATAGTAGGAAAATAGTAAATAACACTCGTAACAATACTACTAACAATAGTAAATAACACTAACAAATATTTACACACACTTATATATTTTGATGCTATTACATCTTCCTCAGATAGTGGCGGTGGTGGTGGTGGTAGTAGTGGTAAACAGGGGTGGTTAAGGACCAAGCGGGCTGAGCAGATGCCCAGGGCGCTAACTCGAGAGGGGCACCAAACTGAGCACCAACCTAAACTAACGTAGTCTGGAGATGATATGAAAATAATCTCTAAGCCTTACAATTCCAAACATAACGTAATCTGGGTGAAATAGCAGAGTTGCTAAACATAACAATCGTCCACTTTTTTAATAATAACATAGAATTTGATATATTATAAGTATAGTTTTTTTGTAGTGAATAAAATAGGATTTAGTGTCACTTTAAGAAAGTTACTTTACATCCACCATTTGAAAAAATACCATCCTCAAACTGTTTATTTTTTTGCAATTATCTCATATATGGTTCATTGTATCAAAGTTGTTACAATAAGAAATAAAGAAGAGAAAATGATCTACAAAACAGGTTTTATTAATTTTCTTTATAAAACCAATTGTTTTCATAAAACTTCGCAGTGAATTGTTTGGAGTACGATTACCATTTACGGAATTTCCCTTCAGATTATTTGCCTATCCCGCCCAAGTTACTTTGGTTTTGTAGTCGAAAGGTTTTGGGGATTATTTTCATATTTTCCTATAATCACCAGTTTATAAAGCCAAAAAGCAATTCTGCCCAAACGCCAAATTTTCCTCGGGCAGCTCCTGGTAATAAGGGTCTTACTACAAATTCCCGAGGAAGATGCTATAATAGCATTTAAAAATATTGATGTGTGTGAAAATATGTTGTTTTTTTTACTTTTATTTGTGCTCTACTATTTTCCTATTATTCTAAAATTTTATTTATTACAAATTGTTTGTGCTCAATGCACTTTATTTCATACTTATTATGAATAAAATACCACTAATACTGTAGTAAAAGTTGAATGAATGTCGCCTCTTCCTTTGAAAATTTTACTGTAGTTGTTATTTTTTTTAGCATTGCGTCTTACTACCCATTCAGGTTATACGTTTATGTACTCAATACACTCATAGCTTTAGGGCATAGGAAGGCTATATTTAGACAAATTATACCCACATTTGCAAGAAAGGAGAGAGGAAAACAATTTTAGATAAACCCCCCCTCGGTACACCAGACCAAAATTCGAACCTCGATCCCCCCATCATTGGCAGTCTAGTCTACTGTGAGAATAGCGCGTTAGACCATGCGGTTACCAAAGTAGATTTTATTTATTTGAGGTATTTAACATGCGCTCTCTGAACCAACTTATTATATTACACACAAAAATGTCTATGAGCTAGAGAAAAAGGGCCTACCAATTTTGTCGGAAAAGGTATTTTCACATACCTTCTAGGGTTATCTTACATGCCACAATCGACATGGAACCGACAGCTTTACTTCTCCTACAAAGGAAGTTGTGCTACTGATTTTTATTGCTTAAGAAAAATTTGTCGACCTCGGCTGGGTTTGTACCCACAAACATCGGGTCCTGAAGTGAACACTTAACCCCAAGACTATTAAGGTTGACGACTGTACTTGTTGACCAAAGTATAGTTGATTTAGTGGAATTAGCTTGTAAATATTGTACTCTTTGGATTTATTTCACCTTTTAATAAAGAGAAAAAATATTGTAGCTAAGAAAAATTTCAACCTCAAAATTATAATGAATATTTAAGTTTTATGCGCCCCATAACCCAAAAACCATTCTGCCTGTCCTTGGGGTGTTGTTTTGATTTTGTTTGAAGCCCTCAAATAAAGAATAGTTTAATGTTAGGTAATTTTCGATAATCGGCATAGCAATTTTGTTTAAAACGGAGATATGGGAGGTATTTACATCAAAGTATAGTAAAGATCATTTGATGTTAAAATTACTGATTACTTATTCTTGAAAACTAAGTCTCAAAATATAAAGGACTTTTCAAAAAAGCAAATACAATTGTGTCATACTGTTCATTTTCCTGTGGTTACTCGTGTGGAACATTGGACACCTTAGGTGGGCGGATACAGTAGATAGTTTATTATTATTATTAGCACCGCGTCTTACTACCCATTCGAGTTATACGCACTTACGCTAATATGCAATGGTAGGGTGATTGTGAGATGAAATGGAGGACCTACAGTTTAACGTGGGATCCGAACCACGGTGGAGGCCTGACATTCCCCACATGTCTTGTCAGAGGTGAAGGAAGGGTTTGGTAATCAGATAAATCTGTGCCGGGACCGAGGATTGAACCCAGGACGCCAGCATAGAAGTCTGACACCTTACCCCTAGACCACCAGGTCACCCAGTAGATAGTTGATTAAGTGGGAGAGTAGCAAGTAAGTTAATGGGAGAATAGGAAGTAAGGGCAGAGAAGAGGGGGGAGCGATGCCAGGTTCCCCCCAGGGAAAATGGTAAAATTTGGGGCGATAATCGGGACTTGTGCAATTTTAACAGTTACCTTGGATGCATCTCCATAAGGAAAAAAGTTTCCATAAATTTTTTTGAATTCTTCCACACTGAGATGGCCGCTAGGGCAGTCCTTGAGGAATCCCTTGTACCATTCCTGGATCTCAGCATCTGTTAGGGACAGTGCACGGACAATATTTTACCATCTTCTTCAATAGTAAACCCAATATAGATAATGAAAATTAGTTAGGGGTGTGCAAAGTCAACTTTTTCAATTTGAAACAAGCTCGAATTGAATATATGAAATATTCTTGAAGCCGAATATTTTTTATCAGCTGTTTTACACTTGAAAAAATATATTGTAGCTATTTAATTCATGCACTAAAATTACTTATAAAATGTTTTATAGTGTAATTGTGTGTAGTATTTGTTCTTAGCTGATAAATCAAATTATTATTAAAGCATGTAATTCAGTTAATTCATATTTTTGCCATATGAATATTAATTTGTGTGTAGAAAATAGCTCAGAATGGCAGTAAGTAAACATAAATTGAGTATTTTAACTGGCAATATTTACTGGCAAAGCTTCGAAGTCAATATTTTTTTCAAAGCGAGGTCGAAACTGATGTTTGTTTTGAGCCAAAGTCAAAGTTTTGAAGTTTCGCAAAACTCTAAAAGTTAAATTAAGAAAAAACAACAAATAGACTTCTGATCGACTCTAACCCTGACTCGTTCATAAATTTATAATGTATATTAATTAGTAATAACAAATTTACTGCAGTAAGATACTCCAATAAAAATTACTTCATGGAAAGCTTCTTTGGCATTGTGAATTTATATTTGAATAAATTTGTCAATCAAAATTACAAATATTTGTCTTAAAATAAAAAAAGTATCAAATAATTTTTTTAATTATTATATTATATTGTTGTGATATAAGTTTTTAATTTTGAAGCCAGGATTGGTATATTTTTACCTACTTCAACTCCAATTTTACCCAAATACGCTTCCGATACAGACTTCACAGCCCCACTTGCTAGCACAAAAATTTACACCAATTATTTTCGAGAGTTATAAAAAAAAAAATCTTTCGTAAGAAGTGCCATGTTCAAGTCACTGATCTACCTTAGTTCTAAATAAAAATTAATTTATGTGTAAAATTATCTTGGTAACAGGGCTACAAAATCACCTCACACAGTTTTTTTTAAAGTGATATATAAGTACAGTAGCCCCATGGCTTCTTTGGTGCTGACTGACAGCTCACAGCTGACTTCTGACAGTCAACATTTAGGTATATACCTACATTTTGACTGTCAAAAGTTACAGCTTCTATACACATGTTTTTGCAGATCATCTGGTTCGGCGCAGGGATACGTAATTTGGTCTGGTAACTTTTTAAAGCTGTCAACTGTCAGTCAACACCAAAGAAGCCATGGGGCTACTGTAGAAACATGCAAAAGCTCAGGTTATTTTTAGGGGAAAAGTGGTGTTATTTTTTATGTAAATATGAGTCAAATTAGTATTTGTTAAAAAAAACTTGGGATAAAATTGTCTAAATTTTTCGTTCATGTTGCGTATTTAACTATGTATTAACATATTAGGGAAAAAATCAAATATAAATACACACAAAACATTTCACGCTTAGTAATATCAAATTTGATAAATCAATATCATTACCTTCGAGTCTTAGAAAAACAATATCGAAATAATCGATTATCAACTTAGGTTTAGACCAAACAATAATAACACCAAAACATGTCGTTGTAGAGGACTAAACTCCTATCAAATAAAGCTAATGGAATAAAAATTAAGAAGATATAATTTTTTCCAAAAATGACCGCCTGTAGCAAGGTCCATATATATTAATGTCCTTGCTTGGACCTAGCATGAAAACTTTTAAAGTCTGAAAACAAAGAATCTATCAATCAAAATTTAGGTATCATAATGTGTAAAAGTAGAAATTGTGATTTTGAATGCTAACTTCAGATAAAAAAGCTTAAATATTCTGAAAACACTCATTTTTCTTGTGATCTATGCTATACCTATAAAATAAGTAAGAATGACTACTATTTGTATAAACAACAGTGCTGGTATAGTGCTAGTGCCAGTGTTACCGCATTGAAAATTATATTCCATGATGTGGTATTTGCCAAATTACAAATAAATTATGTTTATTTAGAAAAAAAAAGCTTAAATTAATGTTGTGTGAAAACAGTAGAATTCGTGTAAATTTGTTTTATCGCAAATGCCAATTTTTTTTATGTCCCTATATATAAGTAATACCTGAGAATTCTGTGTTTTTTCTTAGGTCATCTAATACTTCAGGTTTCAATTTACTGTTCTGTTTCCCCATTTCCAGAGATAAGTAACGCTTCAACTAGAGGCCACACCTACAACAGTTGTCATGACACAGTTTACTGTTGTTTCTTCATCTCTGGCATACACCTACAACAAAGGTCATTAAAGTTATTATAGTATTTGGTAACACCTACAACAGTGATCATTAAAGTTATTATAGTATTTGGTAGCACCTACAACAGTGGTCATCAAAGTTATTATATTATTTGGTAACACCTACAACAATGGTCATTAAAGTTATTATAATATTTGATAGCACCTACAATAGTGGTCATTATTGTTATTAATAGTATTTGGTAACAGTTAGAGCACTGGTCATTATAGTTATTATAATGTCTGGCAACAGCTACAACAGTAGTCCTTATAGTTATTATAGTATTTGGTAACACCTACAACAGTGGTCATTAAAGTTATTATAATATTTGATAGCACCTACAATAGTGGTCATTTTTGTTATTCAAGTATTTGGTAACAGTTAGAGCACTGGTCATTATAGTTATTATAATGTCTGGCAACAGCTACAACAGTGGTAATTGTAATTACTATAGTATCTGGTAGCACCTACAATAGTGGTCATTATTGTTATTAAAGTATTTGGTAACAGTTAGAGCACTGGTCATTATAGTTATTATAATGTCTGGCAACAGCTACAACAGTAGTCCTTATAGTTATTATGGTATATGGTAACAGCTACAACAGTGGTAATTGTAATTACTATAGTATCTGGTAACAACTACAACAGTGGTCATTATTATTACCAAAGTATTTGGTGGCAGTTACAACAGTGGTTGTTGTAGTTATTAAAGTATTTGGTAACGGTTTCAACAGTGGTCATTAAAGTTTTTCTAGTTTCATATCTGGTAGTGACAACATTTAATCAGTTTTTAATTATGATTAGGTCATTATATATTTCTCTTTCATTCTATCTCAATCTCACCTTCTCATGTACTCTGCTTTCAATCGTGATGATACTTACAGTGTAGTTATTACTACTCAGTCTTCAGTTCTGACCAGACGTAATAACTATAATTGGTTTCCAAGATTCACTCTGCTCTGATCACACATGATTGGAACATTTGAATTAGGTCATTACATACACAGTTACAGTCCCGATTATCCGACATTCTGTTTTGTCCAAGATATAAATAACATTACTATTGGTGTGACCTTGGTGCAAGGAAGAGAATCAAAGCTATGAAACAAACTTCAATAATTTTTAAACAGTACCTTTCACATTTTGCATAATGCAGTATATAATAAAAGTTGCACTTAATTACATAATTTATACTAAGAAGTAATTACTAATCCTTATTACATAGTTATTCTGCACTTCCATTTAATTTTGATTTGTTTAGATCTTGCACCTACCATTGTTTGAATATTATCCTACATTTTGGTTATCCGACCACCTGTTGGTCTTATTTAGGCTGAATAATCGAGACTCAACTGTATTAAAGTTACCTTTAATATACAATATTATGTCCACATAGTCACAAACTTTGGAATACATATTGTATTGTTTAACTTATAGCTTGTACTAAGCCTGAGGATTAATATAAAAATTATTACGTCCAAGTTATCATCATGCTATGTTTTGATAATCAAGGTTAACATAAAAAAGAATTATTAAAAGTTTTTAGGAAATTTCATCCCAATAAACACTTTAATTATTAGATACCTTACAATATTTATTTTTTTCAGCAATAAACAATAAAGATTTTTTTATCACTGATAAAGCTTTGATATAAATAGATAAAGTTTAGATATCAACAAAGCTACGAAGAAGTTTTTTTTTTAAACAAGTTGTGCCCAGCTTTCTTTGTTAGCATTGAAGCTCAGCCTAGCAAGGTTGGTGTGCGGTGCCTGGCTATCTCAAGTGAAGCTAGAGTCAAGTTAATTAGGAATAGTGACCAGGAGAATAGAATGCTTGGTACACACATAAGATTTCATAGGCTCAACCTTAATAGCTTGAGCAAACATTCAAAAAGAGAGGGGCAAAAACATTGGATTTATTTTAGACCAAAAGGAATTACAATTTTTTTACAATTTTGGTGGGATTAAAATATGTGCACAAGTACAAAAATAGAAAAGTTAATTACCAAGGATTTTTTTTTAACAATCAGAAGTTTAACTTAATGAAATGCCATTTGCATTTAAACATTCCTGAATACCTAATATTGCACAATCTCCTTGATAATCTTAAGATAAATAAGCTCCAATACCTCATTATTACAGTTAAACATGACTGAAAATACCACCTTCATTGATACAATCAAATATGGCTAAAAATACCACCTTCTGATTGTTACAAACATATAGTTACACTCATTGATTTTTACAAACATATATTTGCACTAAATGATTGTTACAAACATGTATTTGCACTCAATGATTGTTAAAAATATGTATTTGCACTCAATGATTGTTAAAAATATGTATTTGCACTCATTGATTGTTACAAACATATATTTGTATTCAATGATTGTTACAAACATATATTTGCACTAAATGATTGTTACAAACATGTATTTGCACTCAATGATTGTTAAAAATATGTATTTACATTCATTGATTGTTACAAACATATATTTGCACTAAATGATTGTTACAAACATATATTTGCACTCAATGATTGTTAAAAACATGTATTTGCACTCATTGATTGTTACAAACATATATTTGCACTCAATGATTGTTACAAACATGTATTTGTACTAGTTGATTGTTACCAACATATATTTACATCATTGAGAGTTACAAATATATATTAGCACTAACTGGTTGCCCATCAGACTTTTACAAAGGAAAGATAATTATTATAGTCTTGGGTCAAACTTACTCAGGAATTAGTCCATTCATGTGAACAATTCTTCCTTCCTTAGGGACCATGCATACACTGATAATTATGGATATGGTTCCCTCCTCCTTCCATTTGAGGACACTATATGCGATTGTATTGACCAAAATACTATTTAAAAAAGTTATATTAATATTTTTTCTATGTTTAAACAAAACATCATTTCAGATTTAGATAAATTAGATTGTTTCTAAAATTATAATTAAGATAATTTTGTTTTTTATGGCAAACAATATTCAACACATGCCAAAAATTGAATGTAGGTCATGTTTAAAACCTTATAGTTAATATTATGTTCAGGGCATCCAGTCAAAATGTATTTTAAAAATCCATTAATTTTCCCAGGTTTTCCAGAGCCAACGTTTTTCCAGCCACTATATATAAATATAAGTATATTGTGAACATTATTTTATTAATATAGTAAATTGATATACTTATGATATTTTTATACACATACACATTCTGGAATTGTGTCACTCTATGAAGGGGTTAGAGGATATCAGTCTAACGTGTTAGGATTAGTGCAATCTAAGTTAGATTATAGTGAGATTGTATTGAGATATAAAAAGTCCGCCTTACACCAATACAGTTTAAAATTGTTGAAAGACACATTAATTTTTAGTCTGTTTTTCCTGTAACGTAATTAAATTTTCATGCAAGCACATAACCATGCCTCAAATTCGGCTGAAGACGTGTGGTAGAGGGGTGTAAAGACGATATGAAACCCACATTTTGGTTTTGAAAATTGAGATTAGTATATTCAATTGTGTTAAAAGAGATTCATGGCATCTATTAATAGAAAGTTTTTTTTTTACTATTATTAATAAAAGTTGCATATTTATTTAGGGAGTATATAAAAATTTCAGAGATTTGATCAAACTCCCGACTTTTACCTGACTAAGGAAACTTTGACATTTCTTTGTTTTCCAGGTCACTAACAAAACTGTGCAAGGTGCAAATAACTTGAGCCGATGGGTATAAATCAAAGTTAATTTTAAAAACTACATCTAGATTACTGTAGAGGGAGGCTGGGAAAACCAAGATTACTGTAGAGGGAGGCTGGGAAAACCAACATCACTGTACTTGGTAGAAATTAAAATACCAATCTCCTGTTGATGGTGACAAAGTATAGTGGTTGGGTCTTATTGTATTATACCACACAACCACCGGTGATGATACTAGATATTCAATATGAACTTCATTAACTAATGTTCATTGGATTACTAACTTTATCATGGGTATTATAAACATGGATATGATTGATTAAAGATTTGTAGTTTTAACCTCTTTAATTTACTCTTTTCTAGTTTTTCGGACTAAATCATCACCTTGTTTTACATTTTATACTCAGCAGAGTAAATACTTCCTTCAACAATGTGTAACTACTAAGAACTTTGTTAACTTTCATTTACTTTTAGAGATGAGCTCATCAGCGATATTTTACTTTCTTAAAGCTCTCCCATTTACTAGATAGACTTAATAAGTTTAAGTGCTCTTAGCAATTGTCACCACTGGTTTGTCCAGAAAGGTTAGTTCACAAGACTTTAGCTACAGTTGAAGCCGTGTTATAACACAGCCAAATATATTTTGTGGGGGAGATGAGGCTTAATACAGTGAATTTCCCAACTCAAGGCTTTCTGGAATTAGAAAAACTCCTAGGTGACCAAGGATAGTACAAGGCTAATGTTGAGAGCACCGGAGGATCTGGGGGGGGGG
>CABFVX010001471.1:112387-134065 GCA_902151425.1 Timema shepardi | reverse complement strand
GGGGGGGTATGGAATCCTAAGGGATTCTCCCCCAAGGAAATAAAAGTGTAAAATTTTAGGTGATAATTGGGCCTTAAATCAGGGTTCTAGGAAATTGTATTTATTAAAGTAATTTGTTAATGATGGATTTTTCAAGTTTAAAGTATTATTTGTTTTGACATTCACCATTAGTGTGTGTAGGAAAACTAACAAGTTTCAACTTGTAAAAACTCCAGGCTTTATTATGTGATCAACTTAAAACGATATATAACCTTCTTAAGGCTACAAGTGTCAAGTAGGCTTGCAGTAGCCTTAAAACTCAAAGGCAGTGACAATGGCGCCTCTAGCCCACTTGATTAACTAAGATTTCTACACAATCTATTATAAAAGGCATGTCCTTTCAATGTTTGACAAGTTATGAAATTAGAAACCTTTAAAGAGTAGGGATCAACAGTTGGGAAATTTAAAATTTGTCAGTGCAAGTCTGCGTGAAAGAACTTTCATAGTGAAAAGTACTGTATTACAGAGTAATTATAGTACAGTAGAGTCTCAGAAACTCGACACTTGATAACTTGACGCGCATGTGAACACAGTTGTTGGCGCCAGTCAACACAATCTAAGGTCATTCAACTGTATAATCTCTCAGTTTGTTTGTGTAACTCGAGCGGAACAGTCGTACTGTGGTGTTTTTACAAGTGCTGTGTTTGTTAGTATTCCAATTCAGTAACGTGTTATTTGAATCAATACAATAATATATGTACAGTACTGTACTGTTTTTCTGTATATTACACATATGTATAAACACCATTATATTAACATGTAATGCAATGATAATGGAAGTATAGTTTCCTATGCCTCTTAAGACTGGAGGTCCTTAAGATGATTCTGGAAGTATGATTACCTAGAGACCACGCACAATGGAGGTACTTAAGATGATCCTGGAAGTATAATTACCTAGAGACCCCGAATACTAAAAGTCCTTGATGATATGATACTGGAAGTATAGTTGCCTAGAGACAACAAAGACTGGAAGTCCTTAATATGATACTGGAAGTATAGTTCCCTAGAGACCATGAAGAATGGAAATGGAGGTCCTTATGATGATATTGGAAGTATTGTTTCCTAGAAACCACAAAGACTAAAGGTCTTTAAGAGATACTGGAAGTATAGTTTCCAAGAGACTATGAACAAAGAAAATGGAGATCCTTATGATGATTCTGGAATTACAGTCAACTCTGGTTTTAGTGAACTCGGTTGTAGTGAACATTCGGGTACAGTGAACCTAATTCATTGGTCCCAACCTACATACATTTCAATGTGTGTTAAAAAAAATTGTTTATAATGAACCCTCAGCTTTGGTTTTAGCCGGAAAAAATATTAACTAAAATAATATACAGTAAACAGCAGCATATAGCCAATTATTTCTTTTATTAAAGATTAATTTTAATAGATTTCAATAAAGAGTGATTGTGTGTGAACTATTATTTTGTTTCTCACTAACCCACTACTTTCAGATTTAAAAAAAATCTATTTTAGTGAACTTCGGACATCGTGAAAAAAAAAATCTGAGTCAATAGAGGTTGATTAAAGCCAGAGTTGACTGTAAATTTCCCTAGAGACCATAAAGATAGAAGGTCCTTAAGATGATATTGGAAGTATTGTTTCCTAGAGACCACAAAGGTTGGAGGTCCTCAAGATGACTTGCCCTAAGACTACTACCTATGAGAGTACGCCATAACACCAGTGGTGCTATTGGTGCATCAGGCAAACTCTACTGAAAATGGTTCCATCTCTGCGGCAATCAATTGGAAAAAAGGCCAACTTGGAGATGTCATTCCAAGATTTTGGAATATATTCATATAGCTCTGGTATCAATCCTTCTTTAAAAGTGTGATAATAGTGCCTGATCATGAGAAATATTTAAGGGGTTGATATGTCAGTGCCTAGGTGTCAGAGCATGCTCTAGTATTTTTAAGTCAATATAATATATACAGTGTCTACCATGAGACTCCAACATTTTAAGCAAATATATAGTTCAGTTAAGTGGAGTTTCATGGTGGACATCCTGTGTGTGTGTGTGTGTGTGTGTACACACACACACACATATATATAATTTGATAAGGACAAATAGCCAATAATTTTAAAATGGATTCAACATAATGGCAAAAATAGTAGCTTCCAATGAAAACTCTTTTTTATTTTGGGTGTGCAGTGGCTCATCTGAACTATCATTCTTTGTCTACATCAGCATGGAAATCTTGACTTATGTAATATTAAAGATTGGTAAATAAAACATTTCGCTTTGTTTAAAAACAGTAAATCAACTCTTACTCGAGTGATATGGTGCAACAGAGAGCTAGGAGAGGGGTCGTTTTATGCTTCTCATTGTGGTGTGGAGAGGAAAAATATGAGTTTCGCTTAAAATTAAACACAATAATCTCAAAATCCATGGAAACATTGCTCTTTTTGCCCAATGGGTTTTTATAACGGTGTATATTATCTTACGAGTTAATAGTATACCTTAGATAAAGTAGTAGAAAAGTCTGAGTGATGCATCATTCTATTTATTTTTATATTCTTCACTAGAGAAGCACCAACAAATTGGAACCGATATTCCAGAGTTATAGAGTAGCAAAAAATGAGATTTCATGGGAAAGGGGTGAGGAGGTACTAGGAGGAGGATGGGAAGCAGAAGCAGTTGACTAATTAGGTTTATCTTTTTAAAAATATATATAAAGTTAAATTATATGTTTGATCTTGACTATTTTGTACATATTTGTGCTTTTAGCTTTTAAAATGGCTTGTGAGCGCTTTACTTTACATCTAATATTTCTCAATAATTTTTTTTAAGACTATTTGCACAACACAGCAACACTATAACTGGGTTAGAATCGTCCAATGTCAGCTGCTGCAACTAATTTGCGAATTTGTTGTCCTAGAACAAATCTATGTCAAACAACATTTTACTGTATTTTAAACTGAAGATGGTTAGAACAACACGTGAAAAAGTCTGAAGCCTAAAATAAAATATCAAGAAATTACTAATTGTGATGTGATCATAACTTATTTAATGTAATTAAGTAGTGGCCTGCTTTCAAGTGACATGCATGCGGCTATTCACAAGGTCGCAACAAATGTTAAAAATATCTCGAACTTTTATTTTACCCTTTAAATAATGTTCAAATTCAATTTAATTTAGACAACAGTCTGTAAACATCGATATATGCAATGTCTAATCTAATAGTGGTTTTACAATTATTAACGATCAAAGAACTTAAAAAAAAACTTATAGAATATGAGTAAAGTGAGCAAGATAGTAATAGTCTAATGAATGAATTTGATGATAATGTTATAACCGAAGAAGAAATAATGTCAAACAATATCAAAACAAGTGGCGAGTGGGAGCCGTTTGGTTCAGGTGAGGAGAGAATTCCTTTCGAAGGAAATCTTAAGTTTTAATGCGCTTTAAAAAAACAACAACTGAAGAATTGGCAGAGCTCACTGTTGATCAAACTAAGTTGTAGACTGACAAACGAGAACAAGGTTTGTCAAGATATCAAAGGAGCATTAGTGGAGGAAAACATGCTGGAGTGATCAAGTGTTTTATTGGACTTACAATATTACAAAGTATTTTACAAAAAACAGCCCCTTCACTTTTTTTTATCTAGAAAAAATTAATTGACACCCCTTTTCTTTTGAGAAATAATAACTGATCATTGTATCCTCTTTGGAGAAATAATGACTAATCAATGTAAATTATTTTGAGAAATTATGACTAATCATTGTACTTTATTTTGAGAAGTAATGACTGATAAATGTCTCCATCTTATCCTAAAGTCTTAGATTAGTAAATGGTTATAAAGGAATAAAGTAAGAGGGTAATAGCTAATATGTAATTTAAAATTATATTTGTTCTTAGAAAATAAAAAATTGCATTTTTTTTATTTGAAAAATATATTCAACATACAGCAACATAATATTCTATTACGGGGTTAAAAGAGGGAAGTGGAAAAAAAAATATACAGTGTTCAAATCTCTCCAGTTACCAGCTTCTGCATATCCTTATGATACACTCTTTTCATCAAATGTTCTTAAATGAGTTAATAAGTCAGTGGTCAGCAATCGATAGATCTTGCGGCAATTTTTAGTTGATTGCGTAATAAAACTAAATTGTCATAAAAAATCAATCTTTGAGTCTACTAAGCTCGCAAATATATCAAGTAAATTCGAATAATATTTGAAAGTGACTAACATAGTCTCTCGGTCATAGTCGATAATGTTAAAGAAAATCAAATATGAAACTACATTTTATTTGTTCTGGTTTTTTTTCTAGTAAAGTAGGGACATAAGTATTTAAGAAAAGATTGAATCTAAGAAATATATATAAAATGTAAATATGTAAAAAAATAAAATAAAAAGTATAATGAAGAAACAATCAGTGATAGATAAGTTTATAGGCCGATCGGAGCCCACAACAACAAAAAAAGCCGTAGAAGTAATATAAAATTCCCCCAACAAAGATTCCATTTCAACTAGTTTGTCTATTCTTGCGATGGCAAATATTTCTCAAATTTTTTAAAAATTGTTAGTTAAAGGATTGATTCAATTTGCTAGTAACCCTAGACACTCAAACGAATCAAACATATGTGTTTAAAAGTTGAAAATGGTTCAATATTTTACTGAAATATTACTGGAGATATTTGACACTTTTATATTTACCAAGTTAAAAAGTTTTATATTTCAATGGGGGAGAGAAAAAAAAACTGAAAACAAACACCAAATTATTGTTCTATTTGTGATGGTAAAACATCGATGAAAACTGGGCTATCTTTGAGATAGTATCCATCTATAAAACACAGATAATTGTTCAATTTGACCCAACCAACTGTTATGAAAGAACCATGTCAATGATGCCAATAAAATAACTAAATTCTTTATAAATCCCCTTAACAAATGGTCTATTATCAATTAAGAAAACAAAGGAGTTATATAGAATATATGATCTGTATGGTTTTAAAAATAATTTTCTCGTTAAGTGTTAAAGTGATGAATATTGATGATTATAATAAGCTCTCAGAATGAACCGGGTTTTTTACTATCAGGATTTATAATTTCATTTAGAAACTAGTTCAATAAATTTATTTTATACATATTTGGGACGTTTAGTTAACCCGATTGCGAGTATTAGAAGTGTGCCAAGTCCACTTTTTAATTCGAATCAAATATATTAAATATTCTCGAAGACAAATCGAAATTTGGATTATTTTTTATTAGTTGTTTTGTGTAATATTATACTGTGGTTATCTATGACTTTATGCCCCAAAATTAGTAGAAACATTTTTTATTGCTAATTTTTTTCATTATGTCATTTTATTATGATTAATACATTAATTACCACAACTTAAAATTTAATCTATTCAGATTCTTTCATATGGACATTAATTTTTAACAGCTCAAAATATCACTATATTTATTTGCGAGGCTTTGTAATTGTTGGAGCCAGAATTTTTTTCAAAGCGAAGTCAAGGCTGATGTTTGTTCCAAAGTCAATTCAAAGTTTCTAGGCTTTGCACACCCCAAGTGACTATGTCATTAGATGGGTGCAATTAAAATAGTAAAGTATCAAAGTACCAGAAGATCTATAGGAAAACATTAAGTTAGTGTTTTGAGCAATAATGTGACTAACATGAAGTAAGCTCCCTTATTCTTTAAAGAGGACTGGTATTTTAAATAACTTTTTCATAATTTGAGACAAAGAATAGGGTTAGTAAAATCTAATATATTAGTGAAGATTGTTTTCCAATAATACCCTCTTGAAAATATCAGGAATATTTAATAGATCGCTGATCCCAGCCCCCAGGGAAAGTGAACTAGAAAAAGTGGCACTCAATGTTAATGTACACTCTGTTTATCCTGAAAGGTAGCAGTCTCAACTTGACGAATTATATCGTGGCCCAAATTTAATATATGATAAGCCATAGCAGAACCATTAAAAGTTAGCTTAATACCTTTCATGATAAACTAAGGATACATGTTAAGAGAAATATTAAAATATTTTAGTTTTGTGAAAACTTGATTTAAATTTACAGTTGAAATTTAGAGAAATTAAAAAAGACTGTATTTAATTTTAAAATTCAATCAAGCAGAGTATATTTTGGATAATGAAAACAAACTATAATCGGTTATTTGGCAGATTTATATTGTATATTAGTCTTAAAGTATTATATTGTACTAATTTTAGTATTCTTAAGTATGGGGTGCAAATAATGAGACCCTGGACGTGAGAACAAATAATGGTACCACAGATGCAGAAATTACATTAGCTTTGTGTGCAGGGTTTTATCAATTTGTTTGATTGTATAATCAGTGATTGACTACATATAAGTATTTGATGCAAGGTTAAAATAACTTTACACATAATATTCACTTTTGTATGATTTAACAACTTTAAGCAATTTGAATTTTTAATAACAATTTTTATAAAGCCCAAATGGTTGGTAAGACGTGGTGCTGGAATAAAATAATGTATCATTCAATAATAACCAGTGGCCTCTTTGTTTATCTATTTTGTTGTGTAAGCTTTGCTAGTGGATTCCCTTTGTTAATCTATTTTGTTTTTTAATCTTTACTAGTAGCTACCCTTTGTTCATTTTCTTTGTTGCATAAGCTTTACTAATGGCTTCCCATTGTTAATTTATTTTGTTGTTTAATCTTTACTAGTAGCTACCCTTTATTTATTTTGTTGTTTAATCTTTACTAGTAGCTACCCTTTATTTGTTTTGTTGCATTACTAGTGGTTCCCCTTTGTTTATCCATTTTGTTGTGTAAACATTACTAGTGGTCTTCCTTTGTTTATCTATTTTTGTGTGTAAACATGAATAGTGGCTTCCCTTTGTTTATCTATTTTGTTATGTAATCTTTACTTATGGCTTCCCTTTGTTTTTATGTTTTGCTGTGTAAGCTTTACTAGGGGTTTACCTTTGTTTATCTATTTTGTTGTGTCATCTTTAATAATAATTCTACTTTATTTGTTGACTTCACCCATTAATATTTCCAGTTCAAATTAATTCAGAAGTTGTACACCTTTATAATGTGACTACAACATTGCTGTACTGTGTTTTAATCAACCATTTACCCCCACCCCCCACCTTACCCCCCCAAAAAAATCAATAACCATGTCAAAAAACGTGACACACAACTGTCAGCATGAACAAAAACTGAGTAATGACGCGATCACAATAGAAATATTCAATAACAAAGACAATACAATGATTAGAATGTCGATACAATGTGCACATGAACATTTATTTAGTGTCAACAAGAAACAAAACAAAGAAAGGCCAAGCAACATATTTTAGTTTCTTGTTCAGCATAAAGAAATGTGCATGTGAATATAATCTTGCCCCTTTAGCACACATGCGCGGCAGATAGCCTTGGGCAAGGGGCAGAAAGAAAAGCAAAAACAGTGTATCTGAGCTGATAAGTACTTTACTGGACCTGTGATTGTCAAATTCCCTGACTCTTCCCAAGCGGCCAACCTGGACAGGCATGTTACAATTAGCACCAGATGCAGCCAACACAATAGCTACAAACCATTATTCCTGGAGTCAAAAGTTAATCTTATTATTATTCTCTTCATCCAGTTATTTGCAATTATTGTTATCAACAAAGAACCAATGTTGCTCAACAATATATTAGTACCTTAATCACAAATTTTAAATATAATAAAACAATACATAACAGAGTTTGGAAACAAAAATAAAAAAATTGATTTTAATCTATCGTACTGATAAAACTAAATGAATATAGTTCAATTCAATATAAATATTAGTGTTAGCACAATAAAATGGCAGGAGTTGAGATTATATTTACATAACTTCTAAAGTTAATCTAAAATGTGATTTGAGCGCAAAACATCAGTTCGGGACAAATAAAAATAAAAACATTGATCTTACAACTGAACATGTCCAACATGCCAATTAATTCACTGAATGTAGCATGTTTAAGCATGTTCTGATTGTAATAAATCCAAACATGTCAGGAATATCCTGGTTGTGAAAAGTCCAAGCATGTCAAAGAACATCTTGATTGAAAACATTTCCAAACATATCGAAGAATGTCCTGACTGTAACATGTCCAAACATGTCAATGAATGGCCTTGTTGAAAAAATGTCCAAACAGGTCAATGAATGCCCTTATTGAAAACATGTCCACACATGTTAAAGAATGTCCTGATTGTAACATGCCCAATTAAATCAGAAGTATGTCCTTAATGTAGGTGCTATAATATGAAAAAACTATTTCTAAAGTTTTAACATTTGAAATAAACATCTAATCCAAGTTCCAACTTGGTGCAGTTACTTTAACAACATCCATCTTGTCAAATATATCTATGAAAATGGAAAAGGGTGGTAAAGAGAGTAGGCAGCATCAGTGTATATGACTGGATATACACATACACAGGTGTGAGTACAACTCAAAACGAGAACCCACACCATAATCATTGCTAAATTAAGCTAAATTGAATATTAGCATATAGCAAAAATTAAATTTCAACATATAACTTATGATTGATATATATATGATAGTATCATAAAAATGCGTGTTGTCAAAAATTGAACGAAAAAGTATTAATTGGATGTTCCAAAAAGTTTTTTGTTGCTGAGGATGATGTGCATCGTCCGATGGAATGTGCGTTCACTAGGGGGCCAACATCTTGGAAAGTTCCTCGTCTTGCAAGCAGCCTTTTAGAAACTCCTCTTGGGTTAATTGCCCATCGTTGTTCTCATCCATCTTAGCAAAGATGTTCTTTGCTCGTTCTTCTGCAGAATCGGCCGGCCGGTTGGACGAACAGGCTCCAAGCATGTCATATATAGCCTAAAATATTATCCTTGATGTGAGCAACTAGTATAAAGTGATTATTATTATTAATTTTCAAGCATAGAGTAATGTTAGAAAATAAGTAATCTGATCAGAATATCTGTTAGGTAAAATTTTTAGTATTATTGGAAAGAGGTATTTTTATTGGCAAATAAGAAAGTAAATCAAAAGACTAATATACAAATTAAAATAAATTAGAAGATATTGATATAGGTAAGAGAACATTTGTGAGCAAAATTATGAAAAATAATTGCTGCCTGGAAGATAAGAATCTAAAGTCAAATAAACCAAATCACCACTATAAATTTCAGACCTCTTTTAGAAAACATTAAATAAAATTATTGGTAGTTTGTATTGTCATGGTAATATAAAGTCCGTTCACCGTAGGAATTGTTTTCTGAAAGGCCTTTTTCCCTACCAGAAATCTAATATATAGTAGGATATTGGTCGGAAAAAAGACCTTCCAGAGAGTAATTCCTACCGTGAATGAAGTATATTAGCTGTGTGTGTATATTAAACTAGAAAGATTTACTTGTACTATCTTGGTAATATACTGATGTATGTGTAGTCTATGTTAAACAGAGATCTATTCACCTGTGCTATCTTGGTAATATACTGATGTATATGTAGATTAAATAGATATCTATTCACCTGCACTATTTTGGTCATTTCCTGAATGTCTATAACTCCGTTCCCATCAACATCGTACATTCTAAAGGCCCATTTCAATTTTTCTTCTGGTGTTCCTGATGATGTTACATCAATGGCAAGAAGAAATTCCTAAAAAATAAATTCAAAAAGAAACGTACAATTAACAATGTTCAACAATGCTAGCTACAAATTACAATAAAACCTACAACACAGTGCAACAATGCATACTATACACTTAAAAAGACTATACAATACAACAATGCTTACAACAAAGTACAGCAATGCTGATTACACGGTACAACAATGTTGACTACTCATTACAACATTACTAACTAAACAGAGCAAGGCTTACAACACAGTATAACAATGCTTACAGCAAAGTACAACAATGGTGATCACATTACAACAATAATGACTACACAGCACTACAATGCTCACAACACAGTATAATGTTTACAACTAAAATGCAGACTACAGAGTACAACAATGCAAACTACACAATACAACAATGCAGACTACACAGTACAACAATGATAGCTACAATACAAAATTCAATACACATAGTCAATGCAAACTACACAATACAACAATGATAGCTACAGTAAAAAATGCAGTACACACAGTACAAAAATGCTGATTACCTAGTGGTTGAACAAATTTTAAAGCCTATAAAACCCACCGAATTAAATTTCTACCTTTAATGCACACAAAAGAAGGAAGAAACAGAAATTAAAGAATAGTTGAAACAACCAGAAATTGATGAATTGTATAAACAACCATAAAATGATGAGAAGAAATAACTAGAAACTGATGAATGTATAAACAACAACAACAAGAAAACGACAAATCTAAGAAAACAGAAATTAGTAAATAGTATAAGCTACCAGAAACTGAAGAAAAGTAAAAAGAGCCAAAAACTGATGAATAATAGAAACAGCCAGAATAGAAGAAATGAGAAACTGACTAATAATAAAAATAACCAGAAACTGACATATATTAGAAGAAACCAAAAACCGAAGAATTATGTAGACAGCTAAAAATAAATGAATAGTACTACCACTATAAAATATAATAATTAGGTTATGTTTTGTGAAAGTAAGTCCGCGAATTAATGTGTGCATTTAAGTTTAAAGTCTGCAGTTACAGCTCAAGTGTGAGTATCACCCTAAGACTCGAGACTCTCAGCTAAACGTTCAAAATTCCAATGCTTCCCATTGCTTGCAAAGTATTCAGTTAGTTTGGAGCTAGGTAGCAAACAATATGCGAGGTGAATAACGATGCCTTATTGACCCAGGCAAGCAACCACTTTCACCGCTGAGTTGGCTTTGAGCCAAGTACATGTTGGTTACAAGCTCCAGCTAGACAGCTCTCTACGTCATGTCAGTCTCAGGCTTACTTTTACACAATCACTTTTATGTGCCATTGAAATAAACTGGCCCGTGGATAAAGATAGAGCACAGCTAACAGCTCCCTACATACCACTTAAAAAAAATGTATTGATTAACATGACTGGCACAAGGACCAGATTTAAAACATACCACTTCATAATGACGAATTGATTAAGAGGATTGGTACTGGTACCAATTAAAAAAACACTTCATAATGATGTATTGATTGATATGATTGGTACAAGGAGCAGTCTTAAAAATACCACTTCATAATAATGTATTGATTAATAGGGCTGCTATAAAGACACATCTAAAAAGTATACAGCTTCTAAATCAAATTAAGATTAACAGCTTTGGTACAAGGAGCAGTCTTAATGAATACCACTTCTAATTATGTGTAGAACTAGACTGGTACAAAAAGCAGGGTTAATATATAAGTCTACCACTTCTAATGATATGTAGAACGGGGCAAATCAAGGTTTTTGAGCAATTAATGAGCAGCCAAAGTATTGATGAAAGTTTTTATAAAATAATATGCAATCAAGATTTTGATCAAGTAATGGTGTTCAAGGTTTTAATCAATCGACAGGAGACCAACATTTTGAAGACTTAAGTTTAAATTATAGGTTTTAACACGTGGGTTTGTATCGAGATTTTGAAAAGTTGAAAGACTAGATGAAATTTATAATTACATAGCAGCAAAGTTTAACTTGAGATGATTTGATTCGTTAAACACTATACGTAGTTAACTTTACTTCACATACCTTAAAGTCAATGTAACCATTTTTGTCCATGTCAAATGTACGGAATACATGGTCACAAAACTCTTCTGCGTTTCCACTTGGGAAGAACATCTTGTACATATCCACAAACTTGGCAGGGGTTAGACGGCCGTTAGGACAGTCTTGCTGTGAACATAAAACACATCCAAATATCCACAAACTTGCAAGTGTTAAAAAAACATTTCTAGTGGTCCCTTCAATTATACAGTATGGGCGAGATCTTAATCTTTTCGTAATTATGTGGAAAATAATGTTGTGATTATGATTCACATTTCACATAATATAGCTTAACATAATGCTGAAAGCACAATAAACTTAACGGCACATTCACTAAATGTAAAAAAAAAAAGCTAGTGTGTGATCAGGATTAGTATAACATATCAATTTGAATAAATCAAAGACAATGTATTTGGAGTGATTGAAAATAAAAGTTCACTAAAATGAAACCCAAGTATTTAGGACTGATTAGGCTACATTACTTGCAACATAAGCTTTAATCTTATATATAAAATTCTCGTGTCACAATGTTCGTTCCCATACTCCTCCGAAACGGCTTGACCGATTCTCATGAAATTTTGTGAGCATATTGAGTAGGTCTGAGAATCGGCCAACATCTATTTTTCATACCCCTTAGTGATAAGGGTTGTCCACCCTTAACATTTTTCTATAATTTTTAGACATTTTTTTAATATCTTNGGGGGGGGGGTGTCAAGCTTATATAATTATTATACTACAGTGGTTCACGGGCAACGCCGTGTGGGACTGCTAGTGAATATATATAATAAAGTGTATCAAGAGGCTAAGACATTTTAGAGTTAATGAGACATAACAAAAAATTAGTAACCATGTTGACGTGGTCTGCTAGAACTTGTGATACTTGTAAATTAATGTCTAGACACACAATATTTTAAAATTGTCTGAATTTTCTAGATTTTCCAGCGCCAATTTCCGACTTTTCCGATCACTAAATAATATTACAAACATTATTTTACTAAGATCGGAACTTACTGTAATTATATTTTTAGACACATACACATTTTGAAAATGTGTCACACTAAGAAGGGGTTAAAATTTAAAGGAATGAGTTAAGGAGTAGAGTGATCTAAGCTAGATTTCAGTGAAATCATATTGAACCCTTTAAAGACTGACTACCTTATACCAGTACAATTTAAAAGTGTTGAGAGATATTGTTTTTTAGTTTCTTCTAATAATATAATCTAATTCTCAGGCATGTGCATAATCATGACCCAACTTTGGCTAAATATGCGCAGTAGCCTATATGAAAATCCCATGTTGACTTAGATCTTAGAGGATTGAGATTATTCTGCTAAACAGGAGCAACTGTGCTCAAAGAGTTTCATGGTATGTATTAACTGGAAGAAAAATGTTATTTTGACCATTCTAAATAAAGGTTGCATATTTTTTTTTTAGCGAATATTTGAAAATTCCAGTAATTTGACAAAACTCCCTGACTTTTCCATGAATTTTCCTTGGCCAAGCAAATTCCCCGACTTTTCATCGTTTTCCAGATCACTGGAAACCCTTGTTAAATAAACGTTTAGTAAATCATTATCCTGACATGAGTGAGATCGAAATTATGACAAATTAATTGAAAACTTGGGAGTGTTAAGTGTTTTTGGAGAAGATGAAAGAATTTATTTAAAGGCTCAAAAGATATTTATGATTTTTGAAGNACTTTATTCGATACAATATTATAATTACGATGGACTTATTTCGCTTCTTTAGAACACGAAACGGCCCTGTATTTTTTAAGTTATACTTCTTTAGGCGCGTTATGAAAAAATGATGAGAGTGAAATTTTAAGATGCGCGCGCATCACTGTATCACAAAAGTAACAGGTTGAAGCTAAACCGCTCATTTAGTCTCGAAAAAAAAAAGCTACCAACAAAATAGAAATAGAACCTCTGTTAGTCGCGCATGTTGGTACGCTCGTCGCCTCTGATCACTGTTTTCATATATATAATATTTATCCACATGTTTCTAGTTTCTACATTCACAACACGTGTTTTAGTTTCATACAAGTGCGAATTATATATGTGCTAATAAATTATATTCAGTAGTGATTTAAATTGAATATTTGGATTAATATTATTTACTATTCGTAAATATTAGTGAAAAAAATTGTGCTTATAGACTTTTTCAAGTGCTACAATATAATTGAAGTTAACTATCCGTATGTATTATTTATTGAAATAAATTAAAATATTATTATTTAACATAATTAATACTAAATATTATTAAATTATTATTGTTAAATATTTATTATTGGTTATTTAATATTTACAAAATAAAGAAATAAAATTAATAAAACATTTAATAAACTTTTTGATAAAAATGAAAAGTGAATATTAAATTAAGAAAATAATAAATATTTAAAAAATTAATAAACTTAAATTCAATTTTGAATTTATTATTAAATTTATTCATTTACTTTTAAAATATTAAATAATCAATAATAAATATTTAAAATTAAGAATTTTATAATATTTAGTACAAATTATGTTATATATATTAATTATTTTCTAAATTTTATTTTTTATAATTATATATATATATATATATATATATATATATATATATATATATACCATTTACTTTTCCATCTAGAATTTGAAAGCTAACCAAATTATCTTTTAGATGCCATATGGACTGGTATTGTATCAATGAAGAAAATATGTCGAGAATCAGCTACATAATCAGGGTGGCTACGAAACATTTACGACAACATTCTCTTGCTTCTTCAAGTTTCCAGACCCCTTTTAAAAAATAAATATAGCCTTTAACAATTTTTCTTGGTGGATGGGGATTTTCTAATACTCATACTGAAAAATTATAAGCTACCAAACATCTACATTCTTATAAGTTCTTTTTTTAGTATCTAATGTTGTTGGTATTATTTGTGGCGCTGTATAAATGTAGTATAAAAACATTTCCTATGCAACCATTTCATGTGAGAGTAACATATCTATGAAGTCCATTTTGTTTTTATTTAGAAACAAAATCTCACTTTTGTTTCAATATTTAGGCCCGGATTCAACCAAGTATTCAAACTTCCTGACTTTTACTTATTTTTGATTAAATTCCCTGACATTTCCCTGGTTTTCTCGACGTCAAAGAATTCCATGACTTTTCCCTGTCAGTAGCCAACATGATCCTATGCACTCATTTTATGTAATACCACAACTTCAAATCAAATTTGTGATAAAGTCTGATTTTCAAAGGCAGGCTGTTATTCGAAAACCGGAAAATCATGTTGCCACAATTGGGGGGGCGAGCACAATAATTATTGTATTTACATTCTTAGTTTAGTTCATAATATAAAGGAGTAATAATACAGTAAATACACAATGAAATATTATTGGAAGCTTTTGGTAATTTTTTAATGAACTTTATAAAATATAAGTAATATAAGATAAGAATTAATGCTTTAAATTAAGTGCTCTTTAGCACTACGTCTTACTACCTGTTTGGGTTATACCCCTATGTACTAATTACACTAATAAGTTAGGGATTAAGGAGACTTAATTTAGAGGATATGCACCCGAATTTACATGGAGGGAGAGTGGAAAACCATTTAGGAAAATCCACCCTCAGTGCACCTGACCAGGATTGAACCTCAATCTCCCCGTCTTCGGCAGTCTGGTCCAACACAAGAGTAGTGCGTTAGACTACGCGGCCACTCAAGAGAGTAAATGAAATATTGAAAGACAATATTAATTAATATATTAAACATGCCAATAAATAAAAAAGAAAAGTAATATAGTAATTATATCAAATACCATCTGAAAAGGCTTAAATACTACGATAACTTAAAGACAGAAATTCTAAATAAATAGGAAAACTAGATTTTCGAGAAGAGAGGACAGTAGTTATTAGTTGACAAATTACAATACGGTATATTCCATTTGGTTAATTTGGAAAAGGCTTTGTTTAAATTAGGGTTGGGTACATATATATTACTTTTGAAGAGTTTGTGTCTAAGATGAGTGACAAAATAAAGTATTATTATTAGTTTCCCAAGAGACAAATTAGACTAGAAAAAGACCAATAAGAGTATATTTATAATGAGCTCAGCTACACTAATAGAAGCTCAATAAGAATAAATTTATCATGAGCTCTGATACACCAATAAAATACCATCAAGAGTATGTATATAATTAGCTCAACTACATTAATATAAGATCAATAAGTGTAGATCTATTTTGAGCTCAGCTACACCAATAAAATACATATAAGAGTAGATATATAATTAACTATACTAATATAAGCTCAATAAACATAGATCTATGAGCTCAGTTACACTAATAAAATACCTACCAGATTAGACCTATAATTAGCTCAGCTACACTTATATAAGATTAGTAGGCGTATATCTATAATGAGATCAGCTAAGCCATTAGAAGACCAATAAGAGTCGATCCATAAATATAATGAGTGAAAGTATACTAATAAGAGTAGATATATGATTAGTTTAGCTTAATTTAAGAAAAGACCAATAATATGAGCTCATATATATTACATAGATGACCAATAAATGTAGATCAAAAGTGAGCTCAGCTACACCAAGAGAAGATCAATAAGTGTAGATAGTGTATGACCCAAACAGGTATTAAGACACGACACAAAAACTAAGAATAATAAGAGTAGCTCTATAATGTGCCTACCTTGAATCCTTTGTACCATTCCTTGATAGTGGCCTCATCATAGCGAGTGTGGGACTTAAGGAAATCCATGTCCTCTTTGGACAACTTGTCTTTACTGCCGAAACACCCCATTGTCCGTCTGCAACAATATGAACACAAAAATTGAATTTCGAAAAATTGTCCATCAGCAGGAATAAAAACACATCAAATGAATGTCAACAAATTGTCCGTCTGCAACAATATAAAACAAAAGAATTAATTTTTTTTTAAACCCTGGAGGATTACTTGCAGTCCACCCCCTCAGAGGCCTTGCCTCCGGAGGATTACTTGCAGTCCACCCCCTCATAGTCCTGAATAGCGACCTTGCCTACAGGATATTAAATGCAATGTGCCCCCTTCCTGACACCTGGATGATATTAGTCCATAATCCTGAATTAATTAAAGCTTCTTTATTGAGTCTCGAGTGATAGGTTACTACTTTGGCCAAAAATATAAACTAGCTTACTCTACCGACAATGGTTATAATATATACTACAGTCCTATATTGGAAATTGTGATACATACTACCTCACTCCACTGACAGTGGTAACATTTACTACCTTCCTATACTAACAGTGGTGATATTTACTACCTTCCTATACTGACAGTGGTGATATTTACTATCTTCCTATACTGA
Organism: Timema shepardi; assembly: GCA_902151425.1. NCBI lineage: Eukaryota > Metazoa > Arthropoda > Insecta > Phasmatodea > Timematidae > Timema > Timema shepardi. Next base: position 117,045 of record CABFVX010001471.1, on the reverse strand, counting down.
CCGTGGTAATATTTACTACCTTCCTATACTGATCCGTGGTAATATTTACTATCTTCCTATACTGACCGTGGTAATATTTACTACCTTCCTATACTAACAGTGGTGATATTTACTATCTTACTATACTGACATTGGTGATATATACTATCTTCCTTACTATCAATAATATTTAATAATATGTGTTATTTATTGTTTGTATTTTTCGTTATTGCTATTTTGAGAATATAAGTTTAGCAAAGATTTAACGTTTATTTTCAGCTGCAGGTTCCTTTATTGATCGATTGATTGATTGATTGATTAAGACGCGGTGTTTTATACATATAACGTTAGCGCTGAACGTCTGCGCGCAAATTTCTCGCTAAACGAGGCGGAGCCCCCTAATGTCGGGGTCACTATCGACTTAACGTTCACTTATTGTTTTTTACGTGGCTTAGCCGTTTTTAAATGGAAGTAAGCAAGATGTAGTTCACGTAACGTAAGAGTTGTCAATGGTAGAACATTCATGTTACGTGAACGTTAATTGAAGCGTACCACTAGTGTGTGACCAGACAATCATGTTGCTAAAAACTCCAAAATGGCTAATTATGCTTGGGTTTCATTTTATTGAAAAGTGTGTACTAAAACAACCCAATTCCATTGCTTGTGTTTTGTTAGCATTATTACGTTACGTAAAACTCCGTAAACCCTGATCACACACTAGTTTAATTACACTAAGTGAAAGTTACGGTACATGGACGTTAAGATGATGTGTTCCCGGCATAAATAGTCCAGTCCATGACGGTGTTGGTGTATATTAGCTCTACATGGGACCTCCTATTAGCGGTGTTGGTGTATGTTAGCTCCATCAGGGACCTCCCATGACGGCATTGGTGAATATTAGCTCTACATGGGACCTCCTATAGCAGTATTGGTGTATATTAGGTCTACATGGGACCTCCTATAGCGGTGTTGGTGTATGTTAGCTCCATCAGGGACCTCCCATGACGGCATTGGTGAATATTAGCTCTACATGGGACCTCCTATAGCGGTGTTGGTGTATGTTAGCTTTATAAGGGACCTCCCATGACGGCGTTGGTGAATATTAGCGCTACATGGGACCTCCTATAGCGGTGTTGGTGTATGTTAGCTTTATAAGGGACCTCTTATGACGGTTCTGGTATATATTAGCTTTATAAGGGACCTCCTATGACGATTCTGGTGTATATTAGCTCTTTAAGGGACCTCTTATGACGGTTCTTGTGTATATTAAATTCATCAGAGACCTCTTATGACGGTGTTGGTGTATATAAGATCCATCAAATACATCATATAACAGTGTTTGTGTATATTAGCTCTAATAGGGACCTCCTATGACGGTGTTGGTGTACATTAGCTCTATTAAGGACCTCAAATTACGGTGTTGGTGTATATTAAATCTATCAGGGACCTCCTATGATGGTGTTGGTGTATACTAGATCTATCAGGGACCTCCTATGACGGTGTTGGTGTATACTAGATCTATCAGGGACCTCCTATGACGGTACTAGTGTATACTAGATCTATAAGGGACCTTCTATGACGGTACTAGTGTATATTAGCTCTAATAGGGACATCATATGACCGTGTTAGTGTATATTAGTTCTAGCAGGCATATCTTATGATGGTGTTGACAATGACCTCACCTAGGTTAGTGCTGTATACTAGATCTCTGTCAGCGACCTCAGCAGACAGGTTGGGTGTATGAAAGCCCTCTATGCTCACGATGGTGTTGTATATCTATGTTGCTCTCACACGACAGAAACCATGACACTTTAGACCGCACATGGACCGCGCCACACCAGATCAATACTTGACAATCATCAACCGCCCAAAGTCTGACGACACTGCACTAACGTTGTATACAGGTCCACTGAGCCAACTGGAGCAAGTTGGCTAGCTTCTACCGGCACGACACTGGCGGCGGGATCCACAAACCACTAGACCCGGGAAACTACACACACAATCGATAGGGGAATAAGTTTACCAGCAACTAGATGTAGGTACTGGAGAATAATGTGATGTCTGGGCAGGTGAGGTTTCAAGATCCGTTTGCCTTCTCTAGGGTCACTGACAGGTGTTACTTCTAGATCTGTCTGTCTTCCTCTAGGGTTACTGGCAGTTGTGACATATATATGTCTACATTCTTCTAGAGTTACTGACAGGTGCTACTTCTAGATCTGTCTGTCTTCCTCTAGGGTTACTGACAGGTGTGACGTATATATCTGTATACATTCCTCTAGAGTTACTGGCAGGTGTTACTTCTAGATCTGTCTGTCTTCCTCTAGGGTTACTGGCAGTTGTGACATATATATGTCTACATTCTTCTAGAGTTACTGACAGGTGCTACTGCTAGATCTGTCTGTCTTCCTCTAGGGTTACTGACAGGTGTGACGTATATCTCTCTCTACATTCCTCTAGAGTTACTGGCGGCTGTGACTTCTAGATCTGTCTGCCTTCCTCTAGGATTACTGGCGGTCGCGACTTCTAGATCTGTATACATTCCTCTAGAGTTACTGGCGGCTGTGACTTCTATATCTGTCTGCCTTCCTCTAGGATTACTGGCGGTCGCGACTTCTAGATCTGTCTACATTCCTCTAGAGTTACTGGCAGGTGTTACTTCTAAATCTGTCTCTCTTCCTCTAGAGTTACTGGCAGGTGCTACTTCTAGATCTGTCTGTCTTCCTCTAGGTTTACTGACAGGTGTGACGTATATATCTGTCTACATTCCTCTAGAGTTACTGGCAGGTGTTACTTCTAGATCTGTCTGCCTACCTCTAGGGTTACTGGCAGGTGTTACTTCCAGATCCATCCCTCTCTATGGTTGAGGATGAAACCAATCTGTTACACACTAGTAGATATTTTATAATTTCAAAATGGAAATATATTTTATAAAAGGTGTTTGAAATATATGCGATACGAGTAAATGTTAAATTAATTCCTTTTCACCTGAGGATTAATATTAAGTTTTGCATTTTATAATAATTTAACACTCATAAAATAAGATTTGTTAGAATTATAAGTAGACCAAAAGGTGAATCAGCTAGTGTGCAGGGGCGTCCCAAGGGGCGAGCGAGGGGGGCGACTGCTCAGGGCGCCATGCCACCAATATCATCTTTAAAAAAATACGAATAATATATTTTGTAATGAATCGCTGCATTGCTCAGATAGATTTGATATTGTTCTAATTTTCTTTACCGTGTATTATAACTTGTGCCCCTGTTAGAACCGGTGGTGTATTATCTTGGTACATATACAAATATATGGAACAAACTTTTAACTTGAAAAAAAAAACGTTATCTATTTATTTCCAACAATATTGTGTGTTAAGTAATTCTTCCTCTAAGTAATCTTATCTGTCAGTCTTACAAAGTCATAGAAATGCCAATTGTAAACAGCAAGAATAGCTGAAGGTACTAATGACCTTGCCCGATGTTTATGGGGGTTACAAACCTCCCACCCCCCCTTTTCCTACTTCTAAGAGCCTAAACACCATCTGATGAACCGTGGTTTTTATAACATAGGGACTGTAATAACTAATAAGCAAGCAGCAAGCTATTTGTATATAGCTAGTTGTAGTAGATTGTGTTTAAGTCTATAATTTATTGTGCCATACATTATTGACTGTTAAGTGAATGTGAATTTGATAGCGGTGTTAGTTAAATAATCCCACAAAAGAGGATTGCGATCACACAGTTTTTATAAGCTTTAGTATAAGAGGTAGAAACATTATCTTTACTAGTTTAATTTCAGCAAAAGATATATAAATAAATGTTCATGCATGGCTCAGCACTATACCAATGACGTAGCGATAGAGCATTAATGGGAGAAAGCAAGGTTTACCCCCTTTGTTAGACCAAAAATATATTAGTTGAGGTTCATGCATTTAAATTAAAATGAAAATGTTGTTGATAAAATTTTCTAAGACACCCATTAGTGATTTAACCTAGCCACAGTTGGGGACAAACTTGTCTTTTTTTTTAAGACAGGATGAATGTTAGATATTCGTTGCTTGCAGTGATAATTTGCACTGTCGCCAAATTTTACATCCACATTTTTTATCAACTAAGTTTATTAAAATATAAATGTATTTATCTACATTTTAAAGGATATTATTTTAGTTTATTTAACAAATCCAGGACAAAAGTCTTGTCTTGGGAACGATTAGAAATCTTAATCCAAATAGCAGTAGTAGCTTGTGACTTTTTATCTTGGGAGGGCACAAAATTGAAAAAATGACAAAAAAAATATAAATTTAACTGTTATTTATATTTTATAATGGAAGACCAGCCTCGTTTTCTTAATATGTGAAAATACGTCCCTCACTTAATTCTCTAAATATGAAAGTAAAGTAATACATTTATTAATAAAGAAAAGCAACATGCAGGACGGACTTCTGTGCTGGGGGGCCGAGGTTCAATCCTCGATCCCGGCACAGATTTATCTGATTACCAAGCCCTTCCTTCACCTCTGACAAGACATCTTGTGAATGTGGTGAATGCCAGGCCTCTACCGTGGTTTGGATCCCACGTTAAACTGTAGGTCCTCCATTTCATCTCACAATCACCCTACCATTACACATTAGCGTAAGTGCGTATAACCCGAACGGGTAGTAAGACGCGGTAATAATAATAATAACATGC
>CABFVX010001471.1:95542-111967 GCA_902151425.1 Timema shepardi | reverse complement strand
GGGGGGGCGGGTTTCTTAAATCAAGGTTCGCCCAAACTTAAAATTACGCTTGAGGCGGCCCTGCCAGTGTGTTACAACACTGTTGTCATGGAAACAATATGGACACTTGGGAAAGTGGAGCAAGAAGTTGAAAGTGTGAAACATGCACGACACATGTAGGGCTATTATTGCGTGTCTAGGTCACGCAACTTGAGCCCTAACTGTTGCTGGGCAGGATTGACGTAATGAGATGCTTGTTGGAATTCTGCTATAGATACGGAGATCATAATAGTTAACTACGAGACAATACAAGAGATGCTTCCTGGTTCAGATACAGGCAACATAGGAGTTAACTACGAAACAATACAAGAGATGCTTCCTGGTTCAGATACAGGCAACATAGGAGTTAACTACGAAACAATACAAGAGATGCTTCCTGGTTCAGATACAGGCAACATAGGAGTTAACTACGAAACAATACAAGAGATGCTTCCTGGTTCAGATACAGGCAACATAGGAGTTAACTACGAAACAATACAAGAGATGCTTCCTGGTTCAGATACAGGCAACATAGGAGTTAACTACGAAACAATACAAGAGATGCTTCCTGGTTCAGATACAGGCAACATAGGAGTTAACTACGAAACAATACAAGAGATGCTTCCTGGTTCAGATACAGGCAACATAGGAGTTAACTACGAAACAATACAAGAGATGCTTCCTGGTTCAGATACAGGCAACATAGGAGTTAACTACGAAACAATACAAGAGATGCTTCCTGGTTCAGATACAGGCAACATAGGAGTTAACTACGAAACAATACAAGAGATGCTTCCTGGTTCAGATACAGGCAACATAGGAGTTAACTACGAAACAATACAAGAGATGCTTCCTGGTTCAGATACAGGCAACATAGGAGTTAACTACGAAACAATACAAGAGATGCTTCCTGGTTCAGATACAGGCAACATAGGAGTTAACTACGAAACAATACAAGAGATGCTTCCTGGTTCAGATACAGGCAACATAGGAGTTAACTACGAAACAATACAAGAGATGCTTCCTGGTTCAGATACAGGCAACATAGGAGTTAACTACGAAACAATACAAGAGATGCTTCCTGGTTCAGATACAGGCAACATAGGAGTTAACTACGAAACAATACAAGAGATGCTTCCTGGTTCAGATACAGGCAACATAGGAGTTAACTACGAAACAATACAAGAGATGCTTCCTGGTTCAGATACAGGCAACATAGGAGTTAACTACGAAACAATACAAGAGATGCTTCCTGGTTCAGATACAGGCAACATAGGAGTTAACTACGAAACAATACAAGAGATGCTTCCTGGTTCAGATACAGGCAACATAGGAGTTAACTACGAAACAATACAAGAGATGCTTCCTGGTTCAGATACAGGCAACATAGGAGTTAACTACGAAACAATACAAGAGATGCTTCCTGGTTCAGATACAGGCAACATAGGAGTTAACTACGAGACAATACAAGAGATGCTTCCTGGTTCAGATACAGGCAACATAGGAGTTAACTACGAGACAATCAATACAAGAGATGCTACCTGGTTCAGATACAGGCGACATAGGAGTTAACTACGAAACCAGGGGCTCCGGAACAGGGGGAAGAGAGGGCTTGGGCCCCTCTTGTTTTTATCTTGGTGAATGGGACTATCTTAAGCCCCCCAATATTTCCCTAGTAAATTATAAACCAATGTATAAAACATACATCTGTTACCATTAGTTTGGTAATTTTAACTAATATAGACATACATTTACAATTAATTTAATAGAAAGTGAACTGCCCAAATTATAGTTTATTTTTCTCGCACGAGAAAAAAACTTTCGCAAAAATATAGTAACTAACATTAGGCCTAATTATGATTGCCTTAAATATAAACAATACCAGAATAGTAAAGCTAAAGGTTACCTAATACTTATTGACCTTTTTGCCATAGATAATCAAGCCCCCAATTGAAAAAAAAAATCCCATTTGATAAGTTTAATTTTGACACGAGGCGGATTTTTAACCACAGTTAAAATCTTATTTTTGACAAATATTTATCAACCCTAAAAAATTAAGACGATAAGCAACAATAAAATTGATACTATTTCTTTTTTGTCTGAATAAACTATTTGAATGTGTGTATATGGTTTGTAAGAAAAGCACTAAATATTTAATCAACCCGATTGAAAGGTCCATTTAAGTCGTAATATGAGCCTTTACAGGGTTGACACGTACACCTAATTTATTCTCAAAGGCTTACTTCGCATGGTTCAACCATGTCGTAGCTTGCAGCATGGACGTAGCGAAAGGAAGGCTATGGGTTCAAGGACCTCACATCTCCCCGAACATTTCTGAAGTTTTTAATGTTGATCGCAAAAGAATATCTGTGAAACTATTTATCTTAATTATATTCTGCAATCCGATATTCAGAGATCGTAGTTTATCATCTAAAAGCATCCATTTTTCAAAATTGTGTAGGGGGGAAAACCACTTCAAATAGCTTCTAGAGGCATCTAACTTTGATAGTAAAAAAAAGGCAAGGATCCCTCTAAATAACTTTTTTATGACCAAAATTTCTGGAGTATAACTACTTCAAATAGCCTCTAGGATTATACAAATAAAAAAATAAAAATCGGGAAAAGTCTACTCTAAATTTCTCTTAAATCACTATAATTTTCAAAAACTCTCCACTCTTGAGGTTCATTCCAAATACTTTCTAGGACATCTGATTTTTAAACATTAACTGTGTGGAAGAAAACTTCCTAAAATAAATAAATCTTAAAATTTTCCCTTCCTTCCATCACACAAATAATTCTTATCTCAGAAGTCTTAACATAATGCCATAGACTTACAATTTGGAATTATCCAGAAATTAATTTCTCCATACACCCATGATACAGACTGCCACCTTTCAGGGTAAACAGAGAAAGCCGTAAAGGCGAATTAATTGGGTGCGACATCAAAAGTCAGATAAATTAGAAAATGTCATTGTATTTTTTGATATTTTTTTTTTTTAAATAATTTGTATGTAGAGCGCATTATCCCAGACTAATGTGATTTAATGATGATCTTTGTGCCAATAATTTAATAGAAGGCAGTGAAAATTATGAGCTTATGTATGTTGGCCTATAGCTTTTATTATAAAATACTGGGAAAATAAATATTCTTTGGTATGGAAAACCTCGGAAGAGTAAGAATTTTAAAGCGTAGGCCTTATCAGCGCTGTTTGAAAGTGTGTAAGATAAATCAATTTTATCAGCAGAAATAAGCTGGGTTTAAAATGTTAAATCAGCCGTTAACGTGCATGATATATTTCAAAATGAAAGGACACCAAAATGTAGGGCCAATGTTTAGTAATTAGGTCGACGTTACATTATAGTGAGTAGGGTATCTGTCGAGAGGATCTGAATCAATTCAAAATGTGATTACAACAATAGCCTCTAGTAGGTTGTCTTAAGTACCAACAATAACTGACTTGCGTTGCGAACTACCAAGAATTGTGTTTTTTACTTAAAACTTTGAAACAAGCATTATTTCTGTATTTGAGAGGTTTTTCCTCGATTAAATATTATAGGAAGACATTTTGATGTGTAAAGGTTTCCAAGGTGCTTTATACTCTCTATTTACAATAAATATCCTTCTTGAAAGTTGTGGATTGCCCTGGCATTCAATAAGACCCGGGGCTCCCACATAAATGTGAGAAATATCCTTCTTGTATGTTGTGGATAGCCCTGGCATTCAATAAGACCCGGGGCTCCCACATTAAATGTGAGAAATATCCTTCTTATAAGTTGTGGATAGCCCTGGCATTCAATAAGACCCGGGGCTCCCACATAAATGTGAGAAATATTTCTTTGGTTGTGTGCACTAAACACTAGCTACAATTTAAAAAAAACTCAAAATATTTTCTAGAGGGTTCACATTAAAAAAAATTGCCAATAAACAACCACTATAAAAAGTTTATAGAGGCATTTAATTTTCAAAAATTTGTTAGCGGAAGATTGCATTAATAAGCTTTTAGAAAATTCCAAATTTAAAAAATCTTCTGTGCGAGAACTACTCCAAATAACTTTTAGAAGAGTATAATTTTCGTAAATTTTTCCATGTGACCACTCTAAATAGCTTCTAAGGGCATTCAAGTTTCGGGAAATTTTTTAAGTGTGTCTTCCGATTCCCCTTTTGGCCAAATACCACTGGATAGTATCATAACTTATACAATAAAAATATAGACGGGAGGGACCTACCCATCATTTTTAATTGTTGACAGAAAAAAAAAATTACCACGTTCTTCTCCACCCAAGTTCCGACTATATTGTTTCTATAATATATAATGACAAAGAAAAACATACAAAAAAGTACTATTTGTGAAAAATAAACCTCCTTCAAATAGCTTCAAAAGTCATCCAAGGTATCAAATTTTAACCGGTCGGGACCTCCGGACACCCTCTCAGTTGAGCTCCCCCACCCACTTTAAAATATCTTCCGGAGCCCCTGTACGAAACAATACAAGATATACTTCCTGTTCAGATAAAGACCAAATAAGAGAGAGTATTAGTCCAGGTCATCGCTCAAAGTACTCTTCAAGCACAAAATTGATAGTACAGGTCATCGCTCAAAGTACTCTTCAAGCACAAAATTGATAGTACAGGTCATCGCTCAAAGTACTCTTCAAGCACAAAATTGATAGTACAGGTCATCGCTCAAAGTACTCTTCAAGCACAAAATTGATAGTACAGGTCATCGCTCAAAGTACTCTTCAAGCACAAAGTTAATAGTACAGTTCATCGTTCAAAGTACTTTTCAAGCACATAGTTATCGGTACAGGTAATCGCTCAAAGTACTCTTCAAGCACAAAATTGATAGTACAGGTCATCGCTCAAAGTACTCTCCAAGCACAAAGTTAATAGTACAGCTTATCACTCAAAAGTACTATTCAAATACTAGGTTGTCGGTACAGGTCATCTTGTTCGCTACTTAACCAAATTTAAAGGGCAATAAAAATCAAGCCTACTTCGCTAAACCAATGGTCTAAACCCTGAAGTGTTCGAATCATAGTTTGGTGTTATTTACTGTGTTGTTTCCCACTCTCCTTCCATGCAAGTATGGGCACACTTCCTTTAAACCTTCCACATCCCTAACACCTTAGCCTAGAAATTAGTCCGTGTGTGTATAATCCGGACGGGTAGGAAAACTCGGCGATATATAAATCATCTCTACCTCAAATGGCCAGTGATTGTCGGAGGTCGTTTCTTCTGCCTCTACTGTCAGAGAGAAGGCTCAACGTGTCCTCGGAGCGTAGAGGTGGAATGACGCGACGCCATATCGACGCCTAGATGGCGCCACAAGTGTCAAGTGGCGGCAGATTTATTGGCTTCTGTCTTTAGAACAGACTCCTGATGGTCAACAAATGACGGGCCGCAGTTCTAAGACTTGAGACACCATTTATTGGAGGGAGAGATTTGAAAAGGTCGTTTCAACAAAAAATAATTAATCATTCACCCGTTTATGAGAAAAAAAAACCGGGAATAATTCCTATTTCTCATGATTTAATAGTGATACGGACTAGCTCTAGGCCGACACAATAGCCCATGTGTTTTAACGAACGATGCCATCGCCTTCCCACACACGGTATCCAAATAAGTTTCAATTTATAGATCCGATTGTGCTCATATGTGCAAGAAGTTGAGATCTGTTGCCGCCAAAATACTTCCGCGGTAACGAATTTAAGTCTACCGTTTATTGAAGTGGAGGGTGACCTGGTGGTCTAGGGGTAAGGTGTCAGACCTCTGTGCTGGGGGTCCGGGGTTCAATACTTGGTCCCGGCACAGATCTATCTGATTGCCACTCTCTTCCTTCCCCTCTGGCAAGACGTGTATTAATCACAACTTGTGAATGTGGGGAATGCCAGGCCTCCACCGTGGTTCGGATTCCACGTTAAACTGTNCACGTTAAACTGTAGGTCCTCCATTTCATCTCACAATCACCCTACCATTACACATTAGCGTAAGTGCGTACAACCCGAACGGGTAGTAAGACGCGGTGCTAATAATAATAATAATGTAATCGTTATTTTACAGTTTTAATTAATCCGGACCACTTCAAGCCCAAATTAGTCCGGATTAATGAGGTTCTGCTTTATAGTAGAAAATATTAGAGATTATTGGAGCAAAACAACGGTAAAAACAATTAATATAATCTACCCTCTCAAATACAAGTGAACATTTGCCATTTACGTAATTTTTATAAACTTAATAACTAGAGCCCTTTGCGGTTTACCAAAATACCGTAGCCCTCCAGGCCCTTCACCCACGTTGCTTCAATCCGTATCCGCGAACTTCGCTTAGTATCCACATTCCCGGATATTGTTATATTTCATAATATAACCACATCACAAGTAATTTATAATTGAACGATTTAGAACCGAATCACACAATTTTAATAGTTACATTGTATCAGAAATAAAAATTATCAACAAAATAATAATATTAGAACCATGTCTTACTACCAGTTCGGGTTATACGCTTAAGTACTAATTACTTTGATGGGTTAGGAATCGGGAAGGTTGAATTCAGAGGTAGTGAACCCATATTTGTGTGGAGGGAGAGTGGAAAACCATTTAGGGAAAACCACCACTAGTTCAACCGACCGAGATTCGAACCTCGATCTCCCCGTTCTCGACATTCTGGCTCAACGCGAACAAGCGCGTTAGCCAACGAGGCGGAATATTATTCAACAAAAAAGTAAGCTCCGATTATATTCCCCTAATACTATTTTCCCTTCGCACTAAGAATCCTACCCTATATTATCATATTTATTTGTAAATTGTAATGGAATATTTCCAACGCTGCTATATGACGCGCCTGCTCTCTAATGTAGATAACGAGGTCCAGACCATGTGTGATAATCGCACAAATAACTTATTTTAAAAGTTAATGTCGACAATATAAAACCACCTAAACAAGCCCAGCATTTTCCCGTCAGCCCGAGGGAGTATCAAAATTAAAGTAACTTTAAGTTGTCCCACCACATTGCTTATTTCAAATGTTCTCCATTTATCCTCATACTGTACACGCTCAAACATTAAAATCGGGCATATTTTCACGGGGGGTTTAATGTAGAGGGCCAACTTGAGTACGCCCTATCGTGTAACATGTAGAGACATGAGTTTCCCATATAGCGAAAAAGTCAACGTAAGCAAAATTTTGTCTACGCGCAACCAAGCAGAGGTATTGATTGCTTAGAGCAGTTCATGACTTGCAGGCCAATCTACATAATGCATCACGCATTGTGGGCGAATTCGCATTAAGTACGAGCCTTGTGGGCCAATTCGCATTATGTAACAAGCATCGTGGGCCAATTCGCACTATGTAACACGCCTTGTGTGCCAATTTGCATTATGTAACAAGCAACGTGGGCCAATTCGCATTATGTAACTAGCATCGTGGGCCGATTCGCATTATGTAACAAGCCTTGTGGGTCAATTCGCATAATGTGACACGCATTGTGGGCCAATTCGCATAATGTAGCAAGTATTGTGGGACAATTCGCATAATCTAACAAGTATTGTGGGCTAACCCGCATAATTTAACAAACATTGAGGTCGAATAGCATAATGAAACAAACATAGCAGGCCAAAAACAAAATACAAAAGTAATGATCATGTTAATAAACAAGTAAGCCAACACAATGATTTTAAATACTAAGAACCGTTATACCAATACAATATAGTAGAACTAGTATTGTATTTATAATAATATACCTATAATGAGATGACTGAGCCTGTGATGATGCCGAAAGTTTTTTAATAATGTAGATTGGGATTACTATTTATATATTAATATTGGAATTTTCTATTATGTACCTATCTAAAATCTCGAGCTGACCGAATGAAAAGGTCGCGGACCGCGGGTTGAAAAACAGTGTACAGTTTTTTATACTGTATATACAGAGTGTACCCGAGTTAAACGGCTAAACTTTGGGAAGCGGTAGTGGATCAAAAAACTAAATCAAAATATATTTTGGAGATTTGCTAGTTTTCGCGCAAACAGCAAAAAACTAAACTAAAACAAAATAGTTAGGTATTAAATAACATATTTTATTTATGTTGTTCAAAGTGACGGCCTTCAGCCCTGAGATAAGCAGTGCATCTATCAATGACAGCACAAGTGGCTGACCGACAGTACGGGACTGTTGTTTCTTCACGACCTTGCGTTATCCTCTGTCGTTATTAAATAGAAAACTCACGAATAGCTATAACAAAATTTCTAGATTTTCAATGTAATGAATTAGATAGTTTTAAAATTGGTATATTAATTAAGTGACTTTAATATTCAAAAGATTGATTATATTTTGCTTTTAATGAGCAACAAAATGCCATATATAAAAAACTTAACTTTAATTATTACCACTCCTTACTTTTAACTACTTTAGAATGTTTTCTAAAATGTTATTTGTCGTAATGATTAAAGGTCATCAACAGGCACTTCATACTCTTTTTGCTTGAGAGCTTCACATACAAAAATAAAGCATTAAATCAGGTGAACGTAGAGGCCAGGCCGCAGGACAAGAAAAACGCGTTTTTATTTAGTTTTTTGCTGTTTGTGCGAAAAGAAAGCTAAAACTGGCAAATCTCCTAAATACATTTTGAGTTAGCTTTTTGATCCCCTACCACTTCCCAAAGTTTAGCCATTTAAACCGGGAACACCCACTCATTTTAACGGCGTTTGAACAGACCTAATGGTGACCTGGTGGTCCAGGGGTAAGGTGTCAGACCTCTGTGCTGACGGCCGGGGTTCAATCCTCGGTCCCGGCACAGATTTATCTGATTACCAAACCCTTCCTCCACCTCTGACAATACATCTTGTGGATGTGGGGAATGCCAGGCCTCCACCGTGGTTCGGAGTCCACGTTAAACTGTAGGTCCTCCATTTTCATCTCACAATCACCCTACCATTACACATCAGCGTAAGTGCGTATAACCCGAACGGGTAGTAAGACGCGGTGCTAATAATAATAACAGAGCTAATGTTGAGAAAAGTCTGTAAGACAGCGTTTGAGTCGCTGAGGATAGGGTGAAAGTGGATGCAAACGTTCCGTTCCGTTGAGAACGAAAAGATCTTCGTCAGCAGTGGGGTAACTGTAAAGGTTTGGGGTGCTTATGGAGGTGGGGGAGGGGACGGGTTAGCAGGTAAACAGTATCTGGCTATTATGAATGAAAATTTTAAGTCACTAAACTCATTTATTTTATTTTAACGATGAATGGTGGTCAGGGTTCAAATCCCGAATGGGTCAACAAAGGATGCATCTTTCTAAATGGTGTCCCTTTGTCCCTCCACAAAAATGTGGGTCTAAGATATTGCTCATCAATAATACACTAGTGTAATTAATAAAGATATATATATATATATATATATTAATTACACTAAGTGCGCTACATACAAATATGCCGAGCTAAAAAGAGTGGATGGAAGGGGAGGCGGGGAGGGGGATGTTGTGTTTAAAGCATTTCTCTACACGATGTCGAATATGAGTATTTGTTAATTACGGTTATAGGTTCATCAACATATTATTTAAATTAAAAATTGACATCTGAGCACGGGAATTGAACTTGGGACTTACAAACCATGTTTTGATAGTTGTTATAAAAACTAATTTGTTACGTCTGAACAATGGGGAGAAAATAAGGTAGAAAAAAAATTTGACGGGAAAGGACATAAAAAAAAGATTGATTGAAAATGTATGCCTATATATGTGTTATGATTGTGGAGGGGGTAAGGGGAAGGGGGAATATTTATGTAGATATTGTTGGTGTCCATCTGACACGTCTGTAACCTGAACCTTGCTAATACAAGAGTGGCTCTCAAATTATGTTACGTGATGCCATTGTAGGTTGTCGATGTTATTTTTCATTTACTTTATTTAGTGCCGCGTGTCTTACTACCTGTTCAGGTTATACGCCTCTGTACTAATTACTCTAATCTTAAATCTAGGATAGACACAAAATCCATCCCCCGGTCTTCAATGCATCACTGTGAAAGGGTAAACCCACATTCCAACAATGATACATTTATCGGCCATGGCAGGGATCAAACCTGAGGCCCTTAGCTTCGTAGGTGGACGCACTACCGACGGAGCTAAGATTCATAATTTTCTAGCATGATCTTTTTTTCTAAGTTATATCCACAATCAGATTTATAAATGTTTTGTAAAAAAGGGCTAATTTTTTTAAAAGGTGGGGAGGGTGAACAGCATAGACTTTCTCGCTACTGTAAATGAAACGAGATAATAGACATTGTTGCACATTCTACCAAAGAACATAAACCAAATAATATACTGTTAGAAAAAAGAACATCACACCCACAGAACATTACATCAATTTCCAAATTTAAATAAAGTTATATATACCAATAGTTTCCGAAATATATATACACACACACTTATATTTAGGCAACTATATGTTTTATAAAATATATTTCAAATAAAGATTTTTATATTTAATATGCCTCCGTTTTTGAAATGATCAGTTATTTCGTATCTCAAAGAGGTGCGGATGTACGATAAAAATTGGAAAGTTACCTTAAGTGTAAATTACTTTGAAAGTTATTTTCATGAGGAAATGATAGCTTCCAATTTGTTTTAATAATAATTAATAAACAATACATATATACGAATTTTTATCGAGTCGAGTTTGATTTAATCTATTTTTTCTCTTTCCACCCTTAAGTAAAATTAACTACCATTAATTTTAGGGTTGGATGAATTATATATTTTTTTTAACTGAGAAACCTTATGAAAACCCATATCCCAAGTTTTATCCCAATTGGTAAAATAGTTTCGTCTCTAGTCAAAGATACAAACTGACATTTCAAAAACACACTTTTTCGGATTCAGGAGGTCATGAAACGTCGACATACACCAAATACCGAGTTTGATTTTTTTGACAATTACTATTTTTTTTATCAACCAGAGAGGTGCGAGAAGGTAAAAACATTATATATTAATATATCAACCTACAAATTTCATCTCCTGACCAATGTGACTAAAAAGTAATCTCGCTTTATTTATTTAGCATATGTACAATTGTACAAACATATTAACGTAACTTAAATATAGGCTTTCATCTCACGCTGCATTCTTTATTCAAAGTCATTTTTGAAATAATTTCTAATTATTTTTTTGTTAAATAGTTAAATAAGTGGCTTACAGCGTCTTGGACTATTCATTTATTTAAAATATATGTTATTAATTCTAGGTTAAATATGATCTTAACTTTAAAAGTAAAATCTAAGAACATAAAATATATGATGGAGAATAGAGCCACTTAAAGATATAATCCATTCACGGTAGGAATTGACTTCTGAAAGGCCTTTCTTTATCCTTACCATAAATCTACTATATAGTAGGATATTGGTAGGAAAAAAGACCTTTCAGAGAGTAATTCCTAACGTGAATGGAATCTAAAATAATTCTGTATTGACGGAATTTTAATAATTATAAAGGCGTAAATAATAATTTTATAACCATTCAAGAGATTAATATTTTGGAACAGATAAACCCGTTCACAAGGGCGCTCTTCATTTTTTCTTTCAATATAGTTGAAAAATGATTAATGTAGAGTACATGGTAATCGAAACCGGACCCTTGTGCTTAGCGCAATAAAGTTTCACCGGTGAGCTACCTACTCAGTATTTGTACAATGCTAAGAAGTACTTATCAGTCTTACTTTGAAGCAGAGTTGGTGAAAGACGGGGGGCAGGACATGACTCCTTAGTAGCGGTAATATTATATTATAGACAATAATTATTATTTACTATAAACTAATTATATTCAAGAAACCATTTAAAATTAATAAAAATTGTTCAAGCGGCAGCATAAAGCTACCCTGGATCAAGGATGGCGTGTATTTCCGATTGTTATTAAATGGCTGACGATTTTACACATCTATTGCCGACTAACCCTTAAAATATGACCGATAAATGACCCTAAGACAGAATTAGCCCTATACTCCATTCACGGTAGGAATTACTCTCTGAAAGGTCTTTTCTCCTACCAATATCCTACTATATAATAGATTTCTGGTAGGGAAAAAGGCCTTTCAGAAAACAATTCCTACGGTGAACGGACTTTAGACAGCTCAGTGGTAAGATAGTGAGTGATGTACTAAGTTGGAGGTTCCTGATTTCAAAATAATTTTAAATTTTTTAAAATTTAAAATCAATAACATTATATAAGTTTGAAGTCATATCACCAACTTATTAGCGGTTTGGGTTTTCTTAATTTCTTCGTGAAAGCGTTTCAATGCCTTGGAATGCTTATTTCTTCTGCCCTTTACATATCTTCCGCCATCTTTAAACTTTAGTGGGGTCATTTTTTTAAATAATAAAAATGTTCTTTTCACTATTATTACACTTCACACATCCCTAAAGACATTAAATGCAATTACACTAAGCCACACTGAAAAAAAGTCCTTTCATCAATCGTCGCACTTGATAGTTGCCATACTGACTTGAAAACGGTGTAGAGCCAGGTAACAATCCCTAAAGAGAGATGGTGATATGTCGGGGTGATAAGCTGTACAAACATGCCAAAACCACTGGCGACATATTTATGGTTTCAAGGACAGACAGCTAGTGACTTGGCGTGAGAAGGGATGAGTTGTCTGCTCTACTCTGACCAGGCCGTTCTGTTTCGGCTATTGCGGGGTTGAATCAGATATATTTTCAAAATCCAGGGGCAAAATATGTAGCGCCTCATCTCGTCTCAATTTTCATGAGTTTCAGATTAAATATCAATGTGAATGAAGTACCATTATAAAGTTAAAAGAAGTTGGCATTAATTGAGTTGCTTTCCCCATTTATTACACACGTCTAGGTATACAACATAATTAATTGAATATTGCATTTATTTGGCAAATGTTTACGCAATTAATTGAAGGTTAGTTGAAATAGTATTTATTTCAGTTAATAAACCTCCTTAAGTACTTCTAACAGTCCAAATATAAACTCTTTGAATCATTTTGTTTTTCTAAAAAAATGTTTCATTAGGTGCCTAAGTTCACACTTTGAGTAAGCATTGTGCTTAAAGTATAGATTTAATTTATATTTAATACATTGCTCCAAATGTCAGCTCACACTTTATATTGTATGTTCTTGGAATTATGCCTGTATTTGCATTATTATGAATACTTCTGACAGCCACCGTCTTGGTGGGGGAGCAACTATAATCAGCATAATTATGACAAAATATATTCTTGGAACGAAGTCGCCAAGTCCACGCGACACCAAGCAACCGGGACCGCCACGGACGTAATTTAACAGACACACTCTCAATTAAAATGCACACAAACCGAGCACAATTGGATGTATCATTCGAGAACGTGTTCGGAAGTCTTGATTTACGTCCTAACTGATCGTGCGTGCAGGAATGTTACAAGAGAGTGGAGGGAGGCATTATATTATGACACGTCATGGATAATTATGGATTTAGGACAATGAAGACAATAACCTCAGAGTTCATTATGGATTTAGAACAATGAAGACAATAACCTCAGAGTTCATTATGGATTTAGGACAGTGACAACAATAAACCTCATGGTTCATTATGGATTTATGGACAGTGACAACAATAAACCTCATGGTTCATTATGGATTTAGGACAGTGACGACAATAATCATGGTTCATTATGGATTTAGGACATTGAGGAAAATAACTTTATGGATTTAGTAGTGAGGAAAATAAGCGCATGGATCCGTAATCTTGTGGTTCATTATCGATTAAGATAATTGAATCTCTGTTCTTTAATTACGCAAAAGTATAAGTGATTAACCTAAGACTTGTCTAAGAATTACATATTTCCCCCGGCCCTGCCCCCACAGCCATAATTTATATTGTTTACTGTCCAGATTTAAACCGCAGCATCTGCGGGAAGAAAGAAACAAGAGAATCCCAGTAAAAATGTCCGGAAAAGTCATATTGTGTTACTAGGTGTAAACGAGACGCAACAACGCCGGGAGTACGCAGATGTATGTACGTACGTGTACAATAAGTTGCATATCATTAGGGGGCAAAAGTGCCGGCCGCGAGCTACCTGCCCTCGTCAAATGCAACCGACAGATACTGTTGTGACCAAGTCGGGGAGGGAGTTTTAAACACCTGCTGTGATGTGCCCGCCTAGTGATATGCCACTTATTTACAGCTGCGTACGCCCGGAGTTGTTGCGTTTAAATTCAACTTTCATTTAGTAATAATACAAGATTACTTAGACACCCTGTACACACGCTGTATTTGTGAACAGAGAGTTAAGAAACATGTTGTACAGTCCCAAAATTTGTGAACAGAGTTTAGAAACACCCTGTATAGAGGCTGTATTTGTGGACAGAAAATTAAGAAACACCCTATACGGACGCTGTATTTGTAGACAAGAAACGCCCTGTAGCGACGCTGTATTTGTTCTTGACTATGAATCATTTCAGCTGGCCAACGCCTGAATCAATAGACCCATAGTACCCTCTTGCTCATTCGTATTTAATATCGTAAATAGACCCACAAGAGGCTTGAACCCAAACGATTTAATATTATTATTATTAGTACCACGTCTTACTACCCGTTCGGGTTGTACGCACTTACGCTAATATGTAATGGTAGGGTGATTGCGAGATGAAATGGAGGACCTACAGTTTAACGTGGGATCCGAACCACGATGGAGGCACATTCACAAGTTGGGATTAATACATGTCTTGTCAGAGGTGAAGGGAGGGTTTGGTCTTGTCAGAGGTGAAGGAAGGGTGCGGCAATCAGATAGATCTGTGCCGGGACCGAGGATTGAACCCCGCACTCCAGCGCAGATGTCCGACATCTTAAAGTCTGTTCACGGTAGGTTTTTACCTGAATCAAAGTTCGAAAATCACATGTTTAGGTTTTGGGTTGCCAACACTTGTAAAAAATTACTGTTTTGTTATAAATGTAAAGATCTTTAATTAACTGTTATATATTACATTTAAAATAACGTAAACTTAAGTTTTCTCATACAATTTCATTTTTCTAAATAATGTATTTTTTATCAAACGCGAAACAATATTTTAAACATAATTAAAAGTACCTATTCTTAGTCTTGGAACGTTACTGTATTTTGTGTAATATAGTGCACACATCAATACCTTTTAATACAGGCATCGTATTTACTTGGAAAAGAGAAAATTCTTGTCATTTTTTGTACACCCAATAAATGATTTTATGATTATTTTATCGTATTTTGAAATATTTAACTGAATAAGATATTTTCATCAACTGCGTGTCTGCATCATTGTAAAAAACTTGTTTACCGTTATGTTCTATCATAGGTTTAGATTCGTCAGTCGCCATTTTGAGGTTATGTTCGTTAGAAGTTTTTGTGAAAGTGGTGGGGATATATTTTTTTAAGTGGAATAAAACGATACATAAACTTTGTGGCTGTCCTCAAATAAATATATAAATAATATTGGCCTAAATTATTGTGGTTAACTATCACATTAATATATTATCATCTGTTTCCATTACAGTCATCCAAAGTGATAGATGTCAGCTGTTGGCGTAGTGATACATTAGGGATTACTTCTCGTAACCTTTCAAGCTGTCATCCAGGTAAACTCAGGTCGTGAATGAAATATACCCCTAGACCACCGGGTCACCGGTTATCTTAGGGATGGGCAAACGGTGCAGCCACACAGGGCCCCGCACTTGCTTAGATGACAAGAGGGGGGGAAACACGTTAGGGTGGGAAGTTTTTGTCTTTCAAACTTGGCACGAATGTTCTTTGTTTCTTTATACAGTTCAAGTTCGTTGGTGAAGAAAATCTATCGAACGGTTGAGGAGAAATCAATCCGTATGTATAAAAACAAGGCTTCTAGCGTGTATTATTATTATTTTATTATTTGTATTTATTTACCTTTTAGAGCGTTTCCTGATACCTAAGGCTGCGGTCACTTTGGATGCAAGCTTGCGCAAGTAAACTGTATGCGCGAGCGTGCGCAAGCTTGCATGAAGAAACAAAATTCGAGTAAATCCATCTAAACCAGTGGTCGCGTGCCCGAGCTGGTTACACTGAGTGCGAACTGGATGCGCAAGCTTGTACAACCTTGCCGCGGATCAAATAAATTTGTTTCTTCATGCACGCTTGCTGTATCGACGTGAGAGTTATTTTATTTCCCTGGTTTTCAAGAGGTGATGGGTGACCTGGCGGTCTAGGGGTAAGGTGTCAGACTTATGTGCTGGGGCCCGGGGTTCAATCCTAGGTCCCGGCACAGATTTATCTGATTACCAAACCCTTCCTTCACCTCTGACAAGACATTTTGTGAATGTGGGGAATGCCAGGCCTCCACCGTGGTTCGGATTCCACGTTAAACTGTAGGTCCTTCATTTCATCTCACAATCACCCTACCACTACACAT
>CABFVX010001471.1:76814-94182 GCA_902151425.1 Timema shepardi | reverse complement strand
TTATTATTATTATTATTAGCACCGCGTCTTACTACCCGTTCGGGTTATACGCACTTACGCTAATGTGTAATGGTAGGGTGATTGTGAGATGAAATGAAGGACCTACAGTTTAACGTGGAATCCGAACCACGGTGGAGGCCTGGCATTCCTCACATTCACAAGATGTCTTGTCAGAGGTGAAGGAAGGGTTTGGTAATCAGATAAATCTTTGCCGAGACCGAGGATTGAACCCCGGCCGCAAGCACAGAAGTCTGACACCTTACCCCTAGACCGCCAGGTCACCTAGGTTTTTTTTAGAGGAAGGGGTATGAATTAGGCAGATAGCTAGGGGCCCCGCTAATGAGGTTTTCCTTTCCTTGTGACTAGAACGGGATGGGGAAGGGGGGGAGGGAGGGTTGTGTTCATAAAGAGGATGTTTTATTACATAAAAATATTGAACGTACAATATCTCTTCACAGAACCCACAAAAAGCTTTTTTAAGTTATGTAAAAAGGAACTGTGTTTCATCATGCTCATACCATAAGTAGTTTTCAGACGAATTTACTTCACGCAACAAATTTTTAAAAATTGCAAAAAAAAATTGAGCCTTAAAACCTTAAAACATGTAAAATAAAAACTTATGAATATGCGACATGCGTGTAAGTACTGCAGCCTTGGAGCGCACAGAACAAAAACTGACGCTACAGAACAAGTGCCAACACGATTTTTTTTCTCCTCTCTGAATAATTCATTGACTTTTTTTCAGCGGGCAACTGTCGTAATCAACTCGCTTCTCTCTACCTCTGGTTACACGCATGACGCCTTCCTAGTATAGCGGCTAGTGATGGAAACGTGTTGTTTTTTAGCAACGCGTCTTACTACCCGTTCGGGTTACACGCACTTACGCTAATGTATAATGGTAGGGTGATTGTGAGATGAAATGGAGGACCTACAGTTTAACGTGGAATCCGAACCACGGTGGAGGCCTGGAATTCCTCACATTCACAATATGTCTTGTCAGAGGTGAAGGAAGGGTTTGGTAATCAGATAAATCTTTGCCGGGACCGAGGATTGAATCCCGGCCGCCAGCATAGAAGTCTGACACCTTACCCCTAGACCACCAGGTTACCGTTTGGGTTATAAGCCTATGTACCACCTAATTACACTAATAGTTAAGAGATTAAGATTTAATTGAAAGGAAGTGCACCCACATTTGCGTGGAAATCCATTTAGGGATAAACCACCCTCAGTTCACCCTATCTCCCCATCTCCGGCAGTCTAGCCCAACACGAGAGGATGAAAAATTGATTATAGAATATGATTGACCGATATAATGCATATTTTAAAGTTTTTATAAATGCAGTAAAAAATATTTTTCCTAAAACGACGGGATGTACCAAAAACGCAGAGGTTTCCTGTTCAAAACGAGATGTATTATATGGTCAGCCTAATTATTATTAAAGATAATAAAATGTTAGAAGGTAAACAAATGCATACCTAAACTAAAGGAGAATTTTCAAAGAAATGATAATTTAGAAACAAATTTTTATTGCAGCCAAAATTGATAAAGCTTTACTATTTTATTGGTGTTTTATAGGTATTGATAACATCTATCAAAAGTGAAAGCTGCTGATCATATGACTCGACGTATGAATTCAAGAAAGTAGATCTAGATGTTTTTCTAATAGCCAGATAAGGTTCCTCCTATTAAAACTGTAGTGTACCAGTGGTTTGGGCGGTGCAAATGTCAAGTATATCCACTTAAAAGAAACATCAATACATAGCGAAAAGGTTGCAGTCTGGTGGCAGTTTGCGGAACTGACCAGCCCGCTCACTAACGACACCTAGGAAGTGTACTGTACATTAACAAGTAACCCAAAATATCTAGTCAGACCACTCACTGGCGACACCTAGGAGACGTACTGGAAATAACATGTAACCAGAGGAACATTTTAAGAAGTACATTCCTTATGAAATTTTAGTTCTAATTTTAAATTAAATGATTTTGAGAAATTCTAAGTATTTAATGTTAATGTTTTTATTATCATTTTAAAGCACTTCAAAAGAACTTTAAAATGGGTCAATTATGTAAATTATAATGTTAAACAGTATTGTAGTTAGAACCCATTTTGTAAATCATATACCATGTCACCAAATTCATCAGTATTTTTAAATTTGATGCTCATACATCAAAAACCATAAAATAAATATCGAATTAAAGAATTAATAAGTCAATAAATATAAGATTACATGAATTGTTACTAAACTGCCAATGAAGGGGAGGTCAAAGTTCAAAACACGGTCAGGTGTACTTAGGGTAGTTTTCCACTTTTCCTCCACACAAGTGCAGGTACACTTCCTCTTTATAAAACCTTCCTAATCCTTAAAACCACTTGCGTAATGAGTACAGTAGCCCCGTGGCTTCTTTGGTGCTGACTAAGAACTCACAGCTGACTTCTGACAGTCAACATTTAGGTATATACCTAAATGTTGACTATAAGAAGTGACAGTTGCTAAACACATGTTTTTACAGATCATCTGGTTCGGCGCAGGGATATGTAATTTGGTCTGGTATATTTTTAAAGCTGTCAGTCAGCACCAAAGAAGCCATAGGGCTACTGTACATAAGCATATAACCCAAACAAGTAGTCAGACGCAATGCTAAAAAAAAAGTCAATAGGAACACCAAAGAAAAGAAAATTTCATAAAAATTAAAACGGATCAGGTTGAGAACATGTACTACTTATTCTGGGTGTCCAGCCAAACTACACCAGTACTGTTTAAAATTGTTGTGACACATATTCTTATTCAGTTTTTTGACAGCAAGTGAGATGAAGTGGGAAAATTGTGTTGGGATGTGCAGTGATGGTGCTCCTGCTATGTCTGGAGACAGGAGTCATTTACAAGTTTGCGTAAAAGGGAAGGTTCCCAATGCCATCTGGACTCGCTGTCTAACCCACAAGGAGTCACTTGCATGAATAAACATTAGTACAGAACTAAGTGTTGCATTTAGTTCCATCATTAAAATAGTGAACCACATTAAGCCATGTTTGTTTGCTGCTTTATGCAATTATTTATTTTGTTGAGAGGACTCACTTTAATTTGTCTTTAAAGCCTTAACTTCATGAAACATCCGTTGTGTAAGGCTCAATTCTTCATTGTTCTTCCATTTAACTGCTGAAGCTAGTTTCTTGGTAGCTTCTTCAATCAATTTATCAGCAGCATTTTCCTTTTTTATTTTCTATTACGCTATTTGAATAGTTTGTTAAATCATGTGCTTCTCTGCCCTATGCTTTAGCGCTATCTTTACTACTTTTCTCTTTGTATCTTTCCTAAGTCTTTCTTAATTAATATTGTATTGTTCTAATAGAGTCTTACAACTATGGTAACCATTTCTAACCATAACCAAAAGTAAACTAGTAATGGGTACCAAAGAAACTCTATTCTAGTATCTCTTAATTCCGGGCAAAATGTTTAGCCCAGCGTTGATTCCATAATTTATTCATTGCTGCTTTTATCATTTGTTAGCACTAGACCTGATGTTGAAAACTTTCTTTCAATTGAAACACAAGCTATATTCAAAGGTCCCCTCAGTTTACTTTATTGGGGACCAAAATTTAAATAAAATGACACCAAAATTCATCATATTCAAACATGAATATGATCAAACCGTACACGTTCTGATATTATATGAATTGTAAGAAAGATAAATTACTAACTGTAAAGCAATTTACATCAATTTATTTTCTGTAAAAGTTTATGGTATTTTTCTTCGATTTATTAGTAATTCTTATCAAGAAAACGGGACTTAGGGACCATAATGTAAAAAAGTTACTTTTAGCAAGCAACTTTAAAAAAAATGCCTTTAAGGGACTACCCCTAAAAGCCCTGTATTAATGAAACGAAACTTAATTTTATGGGTGAAAATTTCTGAAAGCCATTCTTACACAACACTTGACCTACCAACTATAACTTGCATTCTTATCTGATACTAACTACACTTACTACAGGTATGTAGCTGTGGTTGAAAGAAAAAAATGGGGCCAAGGTGAGGGTAGGAAGGAATGCAATCTGTATTCACAGGTTTGTAACCTGGAATTTTTGGAAGATTAGCTTGGTTGAAGACATATACATTTTTCTTACCACTTTGTATCCATTTCTTCTCCGACCAAAGAACAACGAAAAAATGCGCCAATCAGATCCAAGAATTATTGTTTTACAACTTGTCAACTTGTGTTTACAAATTGTAACAAATACAAACTGCTGACATTAATTTTGGGACAATCAAAAAAGAATAATTGCACTTTAAAAATTATTAAAGCTTGATAGCAATGCTTTAGTTATACTCATAACTCAAAAACAAATATTTAAGTTTTCTCTGAAGTTGCACACCAGGCCACATGTTATAGCGATACTTTAAAACTCACTACAGTAGCCCCACGGCTTCTTTGGTGCTGACTGACAGCTCACAGCTAGGTATATACAGTAGCCCCATGGCTTCTTTGGTGCTGACTGACAGCTCACAGCTGACTTCTGACAGTCAACATTTAGATATATACCTACATTTTGACTGTCAAAAGTGACAGCTGCTAAACACATGTTTTTGCAGATAATCTGGTTCGGCGTAGGGATACATAATTTGGTCTGGTAACTTTTCCAAAGCTGTCAACTGTCAGCTGTGAGCTGTCAGTCAGCACCAAAGAAGCCATGGGGCTACTGTAGTTAGGTCAACAAACTCTCTTTTATTCAATGTGCATACTAAGATGGTTGCCCGCACCAACAATTGAGTAGAAGTATAAGGACAGTGCTACCAGTCAAACTCACAAGTGGAATAGAAAAGAGAATGGGCATAACCAATGTGATGACATCACACTACAATGCAAGGGTGTGCAAAGCTTTGATTTGGCTTCGAGCTAAATTTCAGTTTCAACTTTGCTCCTGAAATATTCGGCGCCGACAATTATGAATCTTCACCAATAAGGGCCAATTACTGCCATTCTGAGATGTTATGTAAAGTACAAGACATTAATTTGTAGAAAATCTGAAGTAATTGAATTATAAGTTGTAATAATAACTTGATTTATTAAATTAAATACTACAAACAATTGCACAATAAAACATTTTCTAATTAATTTTAGGGTATAAAGTTATATAAACAACCAATATTTTTTTCAAGCATAAAACATCCAACAACAAATATTCAAACTTTGGTATGGCTTCGAGAACATATCATGTATTTGATTCGAGTATGCTTCGAATTGAAAAAGTAGACTTTTCACAACTCTACTACAATGTGGAGCAATACAATACTATCTAATTGAATTATATAATATGAAACCCTATTTTGTGTGGAATTATAAACGGTGCACTTACACCTGCACAGTCAAAGAGGAGTTGCCACTGCAATGGTGTGGTCGTCAAGCTACACATCTTGTAATTATTGTTGAAAAATGTGTCCCTGTTAGCCAAGGTATCTCAAGTGTAGGCCTATGGTTCAATTCCATGTGAGTGAAAAAAACAAACTGTTCACACTCATGTGCTGCCAAGTAACACATGTATTGGGCACGCAAATTAAACAACTTTCGAGGATTGAATTATGTCGTAGAGAGAGAGTACAAATTTGGTAAGCCAACCTCAGATTTTGACAAATCATTACAAATGCCCAAACATCACATTTGCAAAGGTTGTATGTTGTAGCCTATGTCTACCATATAAAAAGAAGAATATTCGCATTGATAGGGCCACATGCTGCTCACAAGTTTGACATCCTTGGTCTAAGGTGTACTTTGCCTGGGTTGATGAAGCTGGACCTATAAATTCAAATCCTGGACAATGTAGCGCAAGTAATTTTTCCTAAATGTTTTCCCATTTCCTCCACACAAATGCTGGTATGTTTCCTTTCAAATTCTTCCTTTCTCATCTCAAAATCCATTAACAAAAATGGTTTAAATATATTTAATGCGAACAAGTAGTAAGATGAGGTTAAAAAATAACATCAAGTAGTAAATATGAGGAGTGAAGCTAAGAGAAAATGCACAAGAAGTTGACTTATGAGTAGGGATGTGGTATTGAAATAAAAGTATAGATACTGTACTCAATTAAAGTATAGGTATCGAAATTTTAATTCGGAAAAATGTTTTTTAACAAGTACCTAATAACTTCAACTCAATAATAATAATAATAATAATTTTTGATGACATGTCCTCTTTATTTTGGTCCATTAGAGACAATGCTCATTTGTACATAAACTCAGTTCACGATTCCCTGTTTGTAGAAATGTATATTTTATGGGTCTTTTTTGGTCATTTATTGCCATTTTAGATTTTTAGGTCATTATTCTTGCATTTTTTGTTTAATAAGTCATTTTTAAGCATTTTTTTGAAAAGAAAATTTAAAATTGTTTAAAATTGACTTTAAAAAGGTTACATATATGAATTATTGGTGCTTTTATAAAACATAAATATTCAAACATCTGTTTTATTGCACACTTGTTGACTGAAGAAGAATGTATGAGTTCAAATGAACTCTGTACCCCTTTACCTTCGTGATTATAAAATCCACATTTCTGGTGAGACCTTCACTACACCTTGGAAGGGGTTACAGGGGGAGGGGAGAGCAATTTGATGATGATGATGATGATAATAAATAATGTAGTAGTAAAAACTGAAGTATTTAAAATGCAGTAACAATAAGGAAACAAATAAAGAAGGATAATTAACTTGATTTTAAGTATTTGTGGGGCAAAACCTCTACAGGATAAATTAGTTATAAGGGAGTTCCTTGAATAACTCTTTGAGTTTGGCTTTTCTTTTATGATAAAAGTCGAATTTGACAATTCTGTAATTAACGCTGTGGATACAATGGCCTAAAGGGCTCACCTTAGAGTTGTTGAGAGAAAATAATTTTGGAGAGAGACCCAAACAGATACATGAATACCTACATTATTAAAAGCAAACTTACAAGACATCTTGCTAGTGAAAATATTAAAAACAAAAAGGGCATCACAATTAAGTCCATGTGAGAAGAGAGTTCGGAGCACTAAGAGGTTTCAAATTCTGTAATAATCATAATAAATCTGGTTAGTAAATTATGTATCGACAAAGCACATAGCAACAAATTTTCTTTGAATGTTTTCCAACATGAGAGTCAGTTAAAGTTATGGAATTCCAAGCAACACTAGCATATTCTAACTTAGCTCTAACCAGGTTGTAGTAAACATAATCCACAAGAAGTAAATAACTAGATGAGTTTAAATATTTATCAATATCATCAAAAAACACATTATATAAAAGATAATCTAAGTTAGAACCCTGAGGTGTACTGCAAGGGGCTGAAAATTTATTGGAGGTGTGTGAATCTATTTTAATAGTGAATGATCTATCATGCAAATAATTGCTGAACCAATTTACACATGCATGAGTGAGAAAGGCCAAAGGAACAAAGTTTCGAGAAGATAATTCTATGTTGACATTTAAGTCAAATGTCTTAGTTTGGTTAAAATAAATAGCATCAACCTGACCTTGGGTAGAGACTTGGGGGAGCAACATGTCCCAGAAATTCAACTAAATATGTGAAAGTAGATTTATTATTTATAAAGTCATGTTGTTTTTCTGGGAGTATTTTCTTTAAGTGGTGGAAAGTATGCTCATGTGTTCTTTTCTCAAATATTTAAGAGAAAGTATTTCATTTTTTAATAGATAGATATGTCTATTATTATAAAAAATTGTTTTTGCCCATTTTTAATAAATAGCCTTGGTATGACAACATATTGTTTCCATTTAAGGGAAAAAGTTTCATTTGACAAGCTAATGTTAAAAGCTATAGGTTAACGAAGGACTGAAAATGCTGGCACAGCCTTTAACAATAAAACTTGGAATTCCATCCATTCCAGCACATCAATAAAAACTCAACTTTTTGAGAGCATTAACAACATACAAGGATGTAATGTGGCATGGATACAAGGACACGCTAGTTTCAATAACGGGGGAGGGTAAGACCAGTAAGGCTGAATTATACACAGAATGAAAGTAGGTTTCAAACTCATTTGCAATTTATTATTATTATTATTATTATTATTATTATTATCATCACTGTGTCTTACTACCTATTTGGGTTATACGCACTTACGCTAATGTGTAATGGTAGGGTGATTGTGAGATGTAAATGGAGGACCTACAGTTTAACGTGGAATCCGAACCACGGTGGAGGCCTGGCGTTCCCCACATTCACAAGTTGTGATTAATACATTAATTCATGGTTCTTTAATTTCAGTCTACAGTGTCCATGATTATGGTATTTTTATACCGAAACATGTCAGAAGAATATAAATCAGCATCATTCTAATGGCTAATTATCACAAGGAGTAATGGGACTGAACCAAGATAAGTCTTAGATTTTATACATTACCTTAAAATAAAAAATATTATATTCTCCAAAAACGTTCTAACAAGAACATTTTCATTACTTTATTAAACCTCATTGGGAGATTCTAACTCACTAATTCAATTTTATTACCTAATTTATGAAACTGTTGATCTTTAAATTTTGTTTAAATGTCCTTAATATGTTGTATCCAAGTTTTGTAAATAAATTTTAATATGTTATATGTGTATTTTAGACTTGTCATCAACCCATGTTTTAATTCAGTTGATGATGTATCACTTTATTAAAAAAAATTATACATAACATTTTGTAGCTAATTAAAAGCAAAATATAATCAATCTTTTGAATATTAAAAGTCCCTTAATTAACATACCAATTCTAAAACTATCTAATTCATTCTATTTAAATTTTATACATATATTTTGTTATAGCTATTCCTGATTTTTCTATCTAAGTCTTAACTTCATTACCATTTCTTACTTTAAACTACTTTAAATGTTTTCTAATATGTTGTAATACTGTTAAAAAAGGTTTATGACAGTGGCTTTTTACCTGTGTTTAATACTACACATTCAGACTTTTCAAATTTATAATGTTAATACTATTAACAAAAAATTATCCGTAATAAAATATTAAACATTATTTGTAAAAAAATAATTAAAAACTATTTATTTATAATAATAAACACTAATATGGGATTAAATACTAAATTTAAAATTTATATATATATATATATATTCTAGAAAAAACTAATAATCAATACTAGGTCATTAACATATCAAGGTCAACAATAAATAAAACAATCATATAGTTTCCTTGTATAGACCAAAAATTTGATTGTCAGAAATGACAGCTGCTAAACACATGTTTTCACAGATCATATGGTTCAGAGTAGGGATAAATAATTTGGTCTAGTTACTTTTCAGAGCTGTCAGTCAGCACCAAAGAAGCCACGGGTCTACTGTACAATCAAAGTAGTTTTAACTAATTTATGAAAGTGTGAGAATTGTGAATAGAATTTACTATTATTCATATGTTTAAGCTTTTTTAAAAATATCCCCCACCCCCTTTATATAGTATTTAATTGTAGAAGAAAACCAATTCGGTTATTTGGAGGAACTTAAAATGGAACCTAATTTGAGGAATATATTTTTGGTTTCCCTGTGGACTAAATAGGCAAAAATTATCTGTGGCAAAGTTAACATTGGTAGTTGAACAAACACAAGACCAATCAACAGTGGCCAGGTCATTGTAAAGGTTGAGGTAATCACCACGAGCATAGTCAAAATATGTGGTGGAGGTAGTATTATTTTTAGTAGCAATGGATACAGCTAGTGTATGGTAATCAATAAGGGTGAATGAGCTATAGCAATATTTACTATAGATTGAGAACTATGAGTTACCAAGGGGTGGTGTAAATTAACAAAGAAAAGGTCTAGGATGTTAGTGTCATTATTATCAGATTTGTTAAATTAATCTAATCTTATTAAATATTAGTCGGTGCAAGAAGCTGAGTTGCTTTCAATTTAATGTAGAAATAAAATATATTTTGGGCATGATGATATTTCCAGTCACCTGAGAGTAATATCCGAAAGGGGTAGTTGGCCAAAGCACCTTAAAGAAATATATAGTAGTTATTAAATATGTCTACTGTTGTTTGGTTATTTAATATTTTTTTCTGATCCAGAGTTGGGATGGGTATATACTAGAAATGGGACGCTCGAGAACTTTATTCCTTCGAATGAAACCACATTTGCATGAAAGGAGAGAGTAAAACATCCAGGGAAAACCACCCTCAATAAACCCGACCGGCATTTAAACCCCACTCTCCTCATCACCAGCCCACATTTGCATGGTGGGAGCATGTAAAAACCAACCTCAGTCCACCTGACCAGGATTTGAACCTCGATCGCCCCGTTATCAGCAGACTAATCTAACACAGAGTGACACCTCAGACCATGAGGCCACCAAAGCGGGTTAAACTAGTGTAGTTGGAAGAGTAACAAAGATTATTTTAAAAAAAAGGACAAAATTTTATTGATTTACTAAATAAGTGTTCTCTCTTGTTTTAGCACTGTGTCTTACTACCCATTAGGTTAATACACTTATGTACTAGGCTAATTACGCTTATGTTTTTAGGAACAAGGGAGGTCATATTTATAGGCAGTGTACCCACATTTGTGTGGAGAGAGTGTAAAACAATTTAGGAAAAACCAGCCTCAGTACACCCAGCCAGGATTCAAACCTCGATCTCCCCATCATCGGCAGTCTAGTCTAGCGCGAGAGTAGCGCATTAGACCACGTAGGCATGGAACAAGGTTTTTCTTTGTTGCTGTTGATGACATGAGTGATACAAAGCCTTAAATTATATTTTAAATATTATTTTCCTATTCAAATTAAGTATTTTTAATGATTTGAGGTTTCAAGTTTAAATTCGAGATTTGAAAAATACAGGATTCATCCCATCTCTAGTATGTATATTTATTTAGGTGGGCATTTTATGCTGATATCGAGGTTCAAGCATCTCAGGAAAAGTTGAGGAATTATAACTTAATAACTGAACGATACACTGCGAAATAGACGAGTTGAGTTATTATTTAAATTTAATTCAATTTGATTCCTTCAAGAATAAAGTGTGTTCTTGTAGTATAGTACCCATCATATAGACTGGAGTAGGCCTACCTATTTAAGATTTTATTTAGGCCTATTAGACCTACTTATTTCCAAAATATCAACATTCGATGATTAAACTAACCTTAACAAATTGATAAGTACGACAAATTGATACACCATAGCCTATACATTACCTATATAAATAATTTGTTTTAAAGGATTTAAATATTTTCACAAAATTAACAAACTAACTCGCCAAAGATATGAGATTTCAGTCAGCCATGTTAAAGTGATTGAAAAAAAATAATTAAGTTTGAGAACACATGGCTCACCTAAAATTGTGTCCCAAAGAATTTTTATTGTTACAAACATGCAATAATTATCTACAATGACCACATTTCTCCTTTTTTCATAGTAAACCCAACTCTTAAAAATGAGACACGATTATGTTTTTATGAAGAAATCTTGAATATTTACTAATGAAATAACATGATACATGTAAGCACACACAAGTATCTGGATGTCTGAACTCTACGGATTACAAATGCCGCACCAGTTACCGGTAGATGAGGTCACAAATTTAAAGTAATAAATAAATGTTTAAACTACAGTTAACTTTCAAATTTTCCATAGTTTTGATATTATCACAGTTCTTACCTTTAATGAAGGAAGATTTTGAATAATATTGAATTTCATTGTTATTAGCCCTACTTATCCAAAAATAAGGCAATTCTAATAATACAGTAAGTTATTAGTAGGCCTATATACATATTATTAAATTTGTTAATTTTGATAAATTATAGGCCTAAAATTGAAACCAAATTCACTAAAATCACACAAGAAACATCCAGAAGCTTAAATATTAACCATATTAGGCCTATGTTCTTTGTATTATAATGTTGACCCATGAGAGGGCCTACTTTGCGCTGTTTGAAATCAATGTTTCTTATAGAAATTAAATTATTTATTTGATCACTTAAGTTATTTAAAATTTCAATTTAATAATGCATGCAAGGTAAGGTTAACTTAGTTTAGGTACCTAAGAACAATATTATTAGCCTATATTTAGGCCTAAACATTAAATTGGGCTTTAATATTTGTGCTGCCATCTAAATTTTACAATTGGATATGGTAGCAATAGGAATTGAACAAGTGATGGAAAACTCTGTGAACTTTAGGGTAACTTCATTAATTTGTGTTTTTACAAAGATAAAAATGCATTTGTTACTCAAGAACATTGTTTGGGTATGCTACAAAAAAAAGTGTAGGTCTAATATGGTTGTTGTAGATAAATGTTGTGAGTTTCGAAGACAATTATTATTGGGGATATAATATAAGCCAAGAGTGGAATTTTTTTTGGTCAATTTATTAGAAACTTGTTTTCTAGCACTTAATACGCACAACAAAATAGACAAATTTTTGACTATAACAAAATAAATATTGGGAGAAAAATTCTAAATCGTAAAAAAAAAATGTATTAGAATTTATTATTAATTTACTGCCAAGCAACTTTCAGGAACAAATATAACTGGAGAAAAATATAAGATTGAATAACCGAAGCTTTGGCCATATTAAATTATAATAATATAATTAAAACACAGCTCGATAGTTGGAAAACCCAAAACCATAATAACATGATAATCGTATGTATTGGTAAAAAATTATTTTCAAAAAAAGTTCCTTGTGTTGATTAAACTTTCCTAGAACAGTTCAGACACCTTAGATTATCCCCAATGGTGTTTTCACATATTTATTAAGAATAGCCTACATATTAAGTGTTAATATGTAGGACCCAGGCCTAATACAGTTTTATTCTGTAAGTAACAAACATACATCTTGTATATGAGTAGTTATATTGTTTTATTATCTTGATTAAAAAACTCAAAACCTCATTTAACAAGACAATCAAAAGTAGATTGTCATAATTCTCAACTGTGCATGAGCAGATTGTCAAACATCTCTACTGCACAATATGTATTATGTTTTAAACATTAAAAATAAATTCTGAAAATTGAAAAAATGACACCTGGACAAAGGAATTGAACCCGGGACCTTTCAATTTTCAGAATATTATATCTAGATTGAGTAATCCTCACTAAAAGCATAAATAATAGTTTTGGATATTTGATTACCTTTTAAGTGTGAATAAATAAACATTTCCAAGCCTAACCTAATTTTTCATGTGGGATCAAATAAATATCATGGTTACCTATCTATAAAACCGTGCATAAAAATAACAATTAGGCCTAGGTGAGTTTTTAAAGAATTTCTTCACAACATTGTTTTGTTACAATCAGAAAATTGTTTATGATGTGTGTATAAGTGGCTCACACTATATCCAGCCCAGTTATTCTTCAGAATACTGTTTTAGGCGTATTGTGTGTTTGTGAATGAGACACATGACCTGCAGGTATCCTGTGAATAAGTGAGTAGGTACCTAACTTTTAGTTTCTTTCGTTTCTTCCCTAATGTACTAGCTTTGTTCACAAGTAAAATATATGATAAAATATAATTATTTTGTTTGGTAATAAATAATGTCTAAAATGTGTGATATATAGTATCGCATCCACTTAACGGCCCGTCAACAACCAACATACCCGCTTGTCGGACTCGCAATTATGCAATCGCAAACGCATTTGTAATTATGCTTCTCTTAAATACAAAATAGAATGTCTACAATGAAAAGTTGCAAGACGTAATTTCAACCAATAGAAACAAACAGTAAAGAGGACTATAAAAGTCAAATTCATATTAATGTTTTCAAATAAGAAATAAATAGTTAAATACATATGATTTTAATTGAAAATCCTGTATTCTTAACTATACATTTCCAAGAGTTGTTGTCATAGACCAAATAACTTCATATTATTTGATTTTAGTAGTCCATCCATATTTGTTTTTATTGGTTGAACGCAAGCCAGCACAACTACATAAACGCAAGAGATGGACAATGTTCATCTCCTCCTGACAAGCGGGTCCGACAGTTCCGACATACGATTGTATTTGCGTAAGCTATTGTAAACAGATAAAATTACGTTAATGCGTAGTTACGAGTCCGACAAGCGGATGCGATTGATTGTAGACAGGCCATAACTAATATTGTTTGAGGTTAGGTCCTTATCATTTTATTAAAAGTTGGTTACTTAATCAAATATGTATACGTATTATTTATGATAGTAACTCACCTAGTTCATATTGAGCAGGAGTGTGGCCGAGGCTGCTGACGACAGGGGCAGGTTTGTAGCACACGCGACACACGGTTATTTCGACAATATCACACGCGCACTGTCACTTTGGGTTGGTTTTTACCAAACTTATCATGATTAGACAATAATTGGTTGGCAATCTTTCATACATACAAGCAACATTTTATACTGACATTCACTCACACACAACAATTTTATTATATTGGGGACAATAAATAAATTTCTTTCTTAACCCAAAAATTTACAAGTGATGACAATAATAATAGAGCTATCGAAAGCTGAGCAATTGTACAGAAATTTTGAAAATATCTAAATACTTTGAGGAATTATGTAATTTAAGGGAAATTAAAATAAATGTTAATTTTGCTTAAAAACTAATTTTTCTCCCATTAAACTACATTAAATAACAAAGGTCTAATGTAAAATAAATAAATAAATGAGCAAGTTGAATTCCACAAACTATTAAAAACACACATATATTCACATTTACAAACCTCAATCTTCGTGAATGATGCGCTATCATATATTTCTAAGAATATCAAAACATGTTCGGCGTTTACTTATTTCAACGTAGTCGTAGATGCCATATTGAATGTCTTGCAAACCCCCAGCTAAACGAGGCCCGGTTGGATACCTGTGACCTATCGGTTCATTGGGTACTAAGTCGATATGAAAACGCGCGCATTTAAACTTGTATTTCTCATGATTAAATATAATAAATTATGGCATTTATGGTTTACCCGAATTTATGGGTAGGTTTAACCTCCTCAAGACTTAGCAAAATATTTAATCAATACTAACGTATTTATGGCTTAACCCATACCAGGATAATTAAGGTACAACACAAGATATAAAACTAGTCCCCAACATTCTGATGTTACGTTAAGCTTTTTTTAAAAGATTCTAGCTAAATGTCCTTAACAACTGGGACCGCCCTTATTAACAATTACTAATCCACCTTACTTCATCTGATATTTACCTCGTTAAGGCTAAGTAGATTTGACTTTGCCGGGATTCTAACTGGCAAAGCTAACAGAGATGGTCATGACCTCGGCATGGAGACAAAGGAAAAATAAATAATATTTTAAGCAATCATAATTTAAATCTACTTTTAGGATAAAAAGTTCATTCGAACATAGATTTATATGAAATTTAGTAGGTCTATATCCAAATACATTTCAAAACCTATCAAATAATTAGCTCTAGTTTTAAACAATAAAAACTGCTCTTTAAACAATTTAATATGCTGTTTTAAGATTTTTTCCCCAAATAAAAGTAGTATTAAATCTAAAATTTGAGTGGATTTTTATCTAAGTAATTTACTAGAAGGTCTACACGTCTAAAACATATAATTTTAGCATTTACATTATTTAAACACTGTCCTTAGTTAAAATAAAACTATTCCAAATACACTATAACTTAATCCAAATTCCCATCCGGCCTCCTCTCCCCCCTTTTACCAACCATCACACCAAAATTTAATCCTGAATACGATCTCAGGTTATTTCCACAACAAAAGTGTTTAATAAACGAAGATAGAAATATTTCCCGTCTATAACAAATCAAATTAGTAATTAAATCAATTTATTAAAAGAGGTAGAGCAAAAATTAATGAATTCCAACATTTTTTATTATTATTACTAGCGTGTATTATAAATGTATGAGTTTTTAATACCTTTATGCTACAACAATACAGCATTTAGTTTTCAATGTGCTGCCAAAACTTATTAGAATATATAAATTGCACCTGCACTGCACTTCGTTACCCATTTTTGCAAGACCAAAAAAGAAAATTGTAGTACTTTTATTGACTTGCTTAAAGTATTTGACTGGTTTTACTATAAGCTTAAATTATTGGATATATTAAAGTGGTCAAGATCAAGAAGACTAACTATTTCAATTACTTCTACAATACATAAAACAAATAAACGTCATATTATATTGTGATAAACAAAATAAAAAAGGTCAATCCTTGGTTCTAGTGTGCACAAATGACCTTTTTCTCAATTTAAGTTGTTTAGAATACAAATATTTGCAAAGGGTACGAACAATCTAGTTATATGGTAAAGGATCTACTGATTGGAAAAACGGTCATAATGTTATTTAATATCAATATTGCAGCTCTAGTGATATTTTTTATAATCCTGATAATATGATTGAAGTATCAAATTAGATGCAACTGTTGAAGTCCATTAATAAGGAAAAATAAAGTATAAAAAGTTCAAATTTATCCTCAAAATGAACATACTCAGGGTTTCAGTCTGAACATTATATATTCCATCGTAGTGCGTGGTTTCTCTTGTTACTTAATACACCTCTCCCAGATCAGATTTATAAACATTATTAGTTTTAAAACTGCTTTATATTATGAACCTCAAGAGTCCTGACCCTTAGCCTTTGTTTTAAAATTGTGTAAAAGGAAAAAACCATGTATAAAAAGAAAATTTAATCAGGATATTGATAAAATCTTAACAAAAAAAAAAATTTTTTTTTACTTACTTTAACTTAAATTGTTAAAGTTCAAGATTGATACATTAATTTAAAAATGAAATCCATTCTTGTTTTAACTAGCGCAAAAAGTTAGATAATTCTCTCTTTGATCTTTGGATGACAATTTAGGAAATTTTTCTCCATTGAAAGTACTGCAGGTGCATTTAGTCTTTAGGTTAAATAAAAGAACCGAAAAATAATGAATCAAATAGAATAACTGGAAGCAGAATAATAATATAACTATACACTCTTCTACACTTTATCACACTCAAGAATATGTTACACGGTTTTTAAGCACAACACACTCTTCCTTTCACCATCACGCCAGAGCCGGCACTACGAGAGTAACAGTTCTCTCTCTACCTGGCAATCACGCCTTTCTCCCCAGCCCTTTCTATGTGCGCATGCGCACCACAATCAAACACCATGTAGTATGTACTGTGAAGCGCACAGATCCATACAAAGATTTTTTGTATCTTTTTCATAAACTGGCGGATGACTACTGAAATACTGACACTAAGCTTAAGGAATATATATTGTACTACAAAAATAAATAAAGAATTAAAGAAAAAAGAACTCAATAATATATTAAATGTTATTGATAATATCAAGTGTAAATAGAGGGTGCTGCAGTTCCGCAGTGCCTATACACGAGCCGCCACTGGCCATGAGCTATGAACTACAAAACAATGGGGGGG
>CABFVX010001471.1:31291-76809 GCA_902151425.1 Timema shepardi | reverse complement strand
GATAATTTACCAAAAGTATTCTTGAAATTTTATAAAATAAGGTTTAATGTGAAAATTTTGTTTTAATATGCCATTAGATTAATTTTAGTTTAGGTAGTTATCAGAAAATATACCACAATACCATTAAAACCTTATAGTTGTTTAGTATTAAAATAATATGGTTAGTAGCATAATGTTGTGAGAGTAAATCATGTAAAATATGTTATGTGTCCACATATATTAAAATAATTTTTTTTAAGCGTGTGTGTCAATTGTACATTTGAAAGTCAGTCCTCTGTTGCCTTTACAATTTTGAATATCATGAATTCAACACGTGTTTACTTCTTACGCATAAAGGCCCAACGTCCCTATAAGGGGACATATGGTTTTACCTAGGTCCCTGGTGCAAATATTTTTTTTAGTATTTTTTCTATTATTCCAAAGTGCCTTTTAAACTTTTTTTTTTAAATTGTGGAATGAATAAAAAAAATCTGGGTCTGAGGAGGTTATTAATTTTTGTTTTTAAAAACTAAAAACAATTAATTGAACCCAAATAATATTGTTGTTAAAACTTTTGTTTAGGAATTTAAGATTTAAATAATTCTAAATACCACTGCTTATTCTTTGTTAAATAAGACGTGGTGGGAATTGACAAAACATCTATTTTGCTACCTTCCATTAGAGATACATTGCCATTAGGGTTGAAAAATGTTTTCTAGAGAATTCAAACCATCCATTGATCTCTATAATATAACTGGACGGACGTTCTGTGGCAGAAATTTTCGAGCTGTCATCTGAATAGCATTGTGTAGAAGAGAAGGAAACTTACAGGTATTTCTTTATCTCTTACACACATAAAAGGCAATGTGGCATTTTGACATCATTCGTTAACTTGATTGAATATGTTAGATGCATTGACGTATGATTAGTTAAATAAAATAAATATGTTAATAAAAGGTTTGAAGAGCATAACAAAGTTTGAAACTCGTGATATTTTCTTTAAATGGGTTATGTAAGCTAATATATACTATGATTTTTGAACGAAGTTCGTTTTGGAAGGATTTATCTCGTACCAGAATCCTACCGTATAGTAGTATTTAGGTAGGATTAAAGACCATCTAGAAGGGAATTTCTACTTCTGTTCTAGATGACCATCCATTCTACCAAAATACATCTATAAAGTAGGATTCTGGTACGAAATAAAGCATTCCAGAGCGGGATTCTAACTAAAATCAGAGTATAATAAATACCGTATTTCCTACAAGCCTATAAACTAAGTAATCGTTTAAACGTAAGGAGTAGCTTAAGTTGTTCAGATAAATATAATAATTTTTTAGCTAGCTTGTTTAATTTTTTTCGGCTGCCCAGCGGTGAGGACGACGACATTAAGCTTAAAAGGTTGGGTATTTTGAATTTAACTGAAGATAATTTTTTGGATACGGTTGAAGTGGTATATAAACTTGAAAACAACCAAACTATTAGTAACTTAAAAATTGGGGAACACAAAAAGGGGAATTACTCTACAAGAAGTAGAAATAATCATTTCCAGAACAGAGTAATTACCACTACTTTTGGGCTCTACTCAATAAAGATTAAGGGACTAAAATCTTTCAATATAATACCACAAGAAATAAAGATTAAAAAAACTTAATCTTATTAAAAAAGAAGTTAAAAGATACATTTTTGACAACAATTTTGACCAGGTGATATGTGGGTGAAACGTAATCTGTAATTTTGTAGAAACTGATATTATAATTGGAGTAGAATGTGTATGTATACTGTTTTTTTTTCTTTTTGTTGTTGTATACTCTTATGTTTAATTGCAGTTTTACTATAATTGGGCTAACTGCATCTAAAATAAAGTGGCCGGGCGAGGACAAATAATTTATACCCTGTAATAGACCTCACTTTCCTAAATGTCTATAACTAGTTAGTGAATGAACCTCGCCTACTTTAGGATGTTTATAGGCATACGAGCCGATCTTGGCTCTTTTTGTAAACAACTTCTGAATAAATAAATAAAAATTTTAGTTATCGAACTTTCAATATAATACTCTTTCTGAAAGCAATCATATACAAAATATGAGCCAACTTATAAAAAAAATGGTAATATAGGCCTAATAATACTTCCTACATGACTATAATCTAAATGATTGTTTGAACATAAGACAACTACACAAAGTGTCTCATTAAAATAAAGGTAAAAAAGTTTTAATATATATTATTTCATTATATTTATCAGAATTTCAATATAACATGGTTTCTGAAACGAATATATAAGTTAATAGCCAATTTTCAATATATTGTAATCTCGGCAGAATGTAAACAACATGGATGATAGCTACACGCTGTATTTTTTTATTTTATTAATTCAATAAATTACTTACATGATCCAAAGAGCAATAGCTCACTTCTAGGATTATGGGCTCACTTCTAAATATATTACAAATTGTATTCCCATCTGAAATTATTACCTGCAAAACTGAATTGTATACCCTTTAATGAAATCGTTTCTTCAGCCAAGTGTTTTATAATATTTCATTATTTTCAAACAATATCACTTTTATTCATCAAATACATGTTTTCCCACAAGTAAATTTGTCCCCGCACAATAAAGCAGACGAAAAACTTGAGCGTCACGCTTTGGTCATTTGCACTTATTGATCTCTATAATATAACTGGATGGACATCTACATCTAAAATTTTCGAACTGTCGTCCACACACCATTATGTAAGAGAGAAGGAAAGTTTCAGGGATATCTTTCTCTCTTACACATATACAAGACAAAGTGGCATTCCAACATCGTCCGGGAATTTTTATTAATATATGAAGTATAATATCAATGTATGACTAGTTTAACGGAATAATGTGCTAATAATAGATATGCAAAGCATACCTAAGTTCAACACTCATGACTTGATCTTTTAATAAGTTGAGGTAGGCTAATATAGTAAAACTTCCGATAAGTCGATAACCTAAATGATCGTTTGAACATAAGAATTCGACACAAAGTTTTGTCATTCGAACAAAAGTAAGCGGGTTTTCAGCGACCTTATTTCATTATAATTATCGAACCTTAAATATAATATATTTTCTGAAAGCAATGCACAAGCTGAGAACCAACTTTAAATATACTGATATAGTAATAATTCCTACAAGCTTATGGCCTAAACAGTGGCGGCTCGTAGCTAAAATTAGTGGAGGTGCTGCTAGCAAGGGAAGCAAAACCATTAATTTTCTACTTCACAGTCGCAAAGCCAACTTTTCCGTTGGTACCATTCAGAATTAAAGCTACGAATATATTTCTTGTTGTTGCTTTTGCCTGGCTGAGATATTAGAATATCAGGCATTGAACGAATTCATTTCTTACCTATAACTTTCTCATGGAATAATAGCTGTGAAAACTTAGGCTGTCGAAGTTCATTTACAGTCACATAACTTATTTCTTGGGGGTGCAAGGCCATGGTTAAAGTTTTCTGTTAAATAAAAGAACCGAAAAAAAAAGAATCAAATAGAATAGCTGGAAGCAAAATAATAATATAATTCCATACTCTCCTACACTTTATCGCATTCAAGAATATGGTACCCAGTTTTTAAGCACAACACACGTTGATTAAAAAAATCCCTCCTTCCACCATCACGCCAGAGCCGGAACTGCGAGAGCAGCAGTGCTTTATCTACCTGGCAGTCCCACCTTCCTCTCCACTCCCTCCTATGTGCACATGCGCACAACAAACACCACATCGCTGGCACTGTGGAGCACACAGTTCCATACAAAGATTTTGTATCTTTTTCATAAACTGGGGGATGGCTACTGAAGCACTGACATTAAGCTTAAGGAATATATATTGTACTGCAAAACTAAAGACAGAATTAAAGAAAAAAAAAAGGACTTATTAAATATTATCGATAATATCAAGTGGAAATAAGGGGTGCTGTAGTTGCACAGTGTTTATACACGAGCCGCCACTGGGCCTAAATGATAATTTGAATGTAATTCTACTACACAAAGTGTGTGTAATATTCTGAATCATACT
The DNA here is from genome assembly GCA_902151425.1 of Timema shepardi. Taxonomy (NCBI): domain Eukaryota; kingdom Metazoa; phylum Arthropoda; class Insecta; order Phasmatodea; family Timematidae; genus Timema; species Timema shepardi. Next base: position 72,792 of record CABFVX010001471.1, on the reverse strand, counting down.
TGTACTGCATATAATAGTGCACAATTTGTTTAATCTAATTCTTAAGTTAATCTATCACTTGTTAACTGTAGGTCAATGTATTAGTACGCCTCAAAGTTTGACACTGCTGACGATACTCGTTCGTCACAGATCATCCATCTCCTCAAGGCCTTACCCAGTGTTGCTAACTGAACACATCAGTGTGTCATTCAAACAAATGTAGTTAAGTTTTAAGCTACCTATTTTCATTTTAGCTATTGAACTTAAAATATAATCTTATTTCTCAAACCAATATATAAATAGCTAATAACAATAATATCACACTATTTTGAAATGATATTTTTTCCCCCATCAAAACCCATTTTTAGCACAAGAACATTTTTAAATAAACCGTTAAATCTGTCCCCTCACTAACAAGCAGACGACAAACTTTGGCATCACGATTTGGTCCATTGCAAGGGGTGTGTTTAGGTCCATCCAGTATAGTATATATTCACTGATTGAAACTTCCCCAGTATGTCACGGTAAAGGTCTAAGATATACGATCTAGTCAATCTGAAGTTATTATTATTATTGCGTCTTACTACCCGTTCGGGTTATACACACTTACACTAATGTGTAATGGTAGGGTGATTGTGAGATGAAATGGAGAACCTACAGTTTAACGTGGAATCCGAACCACGGTGGAGTCTTGTCAGAGGTGAAGGAAGGGTTTGGTAATCAGATAAATCTGTGCCGGGACCGAGGATTGAACCCCGGCCGCCAGTACAAAAGTCCGACACCTTAACCCTAGACTGCCAGGTCACCGACAACACCATGTAGTTTTTATTTTATAATATATAATAATCATATCAATGAGAAAACCTCAGTAAATTAAAAGGACTAGCATTTAAATAGGTCAATATTAGCGAAATAATGAATTAGGCCTAAAACCCAAGAGACAGGAATGCTCAAATAAAACACAAATTCATCTTTTCAAATTCACATTTAAATCATATACATTATTTATTTCAATACTCTACCACAGTTGTGCCAAATTAAAAATTAAAATACTTTTTATTTATCAAAGGCCCTCTTAAAGTTCATGTCTAAAATAAATCTAATGAACAACTTTCATTACACATTCTCGTTGTGACGATATGTCTATCACAAAGATAGCTCATTTGCGGTAAAAAGATTTAGGCCAAGACCAGACAGGCAATAAATAAGGTTTGAAGCACGCTTCAAATGACGCAGAAATAATGCAACCGGTGTAATCAAGTGTGATGGGCCAAACAGGGTAGTAAATAAAGGTCAGATGGCTGCTAAAAAAAAGGCCTGGGCCCATTCTAAGAGCGAAAAATACTGCTGTGCATTGGCTCGACGTGACAATATTTGCTGTGGAGTTTTTTAAAAATGTTTTGATAGATTTTTACTTTATTATAAAAGATATGGAGTATAGTGACCATGAACATGTCATTCTAGAGTTGTAAAAAGTCCTTGTTTATACAATACAATATTTAAATCTTGTTTGGGTAGACTGTAAAGGCTAAAGTGTTTCATGAATAAGAACCTATAGTTCATTCACGGGAGGAGTTTACCTGGGAAAGGTCTTTTTTCTTACCAATATCCTACTATATAATAGATTTCTGGTAGGGAAAAAAGTCCTTTCCCAGGTAAACTCCTCCCGTGAACGAACTTTATTTTATCTTTATTTACCTTTCACTAACAGGATGAATCCACTACTTCGACCTCATTGGTGGCGGAACTTTATTTGTAAGATTAGCCAAAAAGGGTTTTTTTTGAGAGCCTAGGCCAGATGCCTCTAGAGTGAATTTGGAGTGGTCCTCTCCTGGCAAATATTTGAAAATTGGAAAGATGTCTGTAGAAGCCACTTGGATTTTGATTAAAGTCCATATCTCATCTTCGAGAGTAGACAGGAGAGTAAAATAAAGCTAATTATTTTCAGGAAAACATTACCTTCTTCCTTTTCCACAGGCACTGTTCGCTCTCGATGGCAACAACATTGCACAGATAATACAGATAAATTAGATTTCGCTACAAGATTTAGGACAGGACTGAAATGAACCGATTGCCAGAAGTTGCGTTATTCTGGGCCTGACACAAGATACTTTTCACACTTCAACCTGGCCATGTTCTGCGACATTTGTAGGTCCAGCCCGAGCAAAGTTTACTGCTCATCTGGCCGTAGCCTCAAAGTCTAAACGACTTTTACATTATCTACTGAGAATACTGGGTGGGAGCTCAAAGCATTAATTTTAAGTCTATCTTTTTCTTTAGTGACAACACACGTGATGTTGTCACAGTCACTTGTTCGCGCAAGCTATGATTCTGAACCAAGCACAACCCAGGACTTTAGGCAATCCTCCACAAGTATGTCTATTTATAAGTTTTAATACAAAAAAAAAGGTCTTTCCTCACAAAAAATAGCAAATTGGAAGTTGATGCAACTAGGAATATCTTGAATTTCGCTTTCCCTAGGAGAATAACAATTTTAAAATTTACTAAATTTATCACACATTAAAAAAAATATTAGTAGCATTTTTATAAGTTACTTTAAAAATACTAAATGTTCTGTGTATTGTTTGTGACACTTTGTAAATTTGGCATAATAAAGCACTCTACAACCCTCTCAAGTTAGCAGACTACTATATCTAGGCAAGTGTATTATATTTGGAAGAAGCTATAGGAAAGGTGGATAGAAACACATAAAAGAGACGAACACAATATATCTAGGCAGTGCAGTTTGTTATCATTTGCGAAACAAAATCTTTCACTAGTTGTAGTTATTGGATATGAAGTTAACAGTTTTCAAGGAAGCCACTCACACTAGAAAATAAAATTCCAAATCCCAATTATAATGGGGGAATTCAATTTTTTTTAAAAGGGTTTATCTCCGGTTGTGAGATTATAAACAGATGATTCCAAAGGTTTAGTACCTGAGCAAGTACTATTTATGTCTATTTATACACAATGCCTGATCTAATAAATTATTGTAGTCTTACAAAATTAATTATCCTAGAACTTCAATTATTTAATATCAAATATCAATCAATTTCAAGAAAATCAGTTTAGCCTGATCTAATAAATTATTGTAGTCTTAAAAAATTAATTATCCTAGAACTTCAATTATTTAATATCAATATCAATCAATTTCAAGAAAATCAGTTTAGCCTAATTCAATTCCACATTTGAATAAAGCCTCTTTGGTATTTTTAAATTCCAGACGGATGACAGTTCATTCAAGATCTCCTTTCCCAGATTTATTCACGGTGTTACAAACTCAAACCTATTTCCCAGTTAGAGATAGTTATTAAACATTATCTGTTATTTCTTAACTATAATAAAATTCTCTGTTTTCCCTGACACAAGAAAATTCACAAACTTTTACCAAGTTTTTGCGGTTTGTCGCCACTATGACTAGAGATTATATGTCGCACAGCCGAGTGCATATTATAAGAACACAATATGTCAAATGTATTTATAGGATACAGTTCAAGTTAAGTACCAAGCCCAAAATATAACCTATTGGATAATATTGACTGCTTATACAATAAAGTATAGTTACCATTACCTACTAGTTAGTCAGATCAACCCTAGAAATATGTTGCAAAAAATAAATGAACAGGTGTTAACTCAGGTGCAATCAAAAGATCAATGGAGATAGATAAAATCGTCTAATTAGTCTCTGTCAGGACTAAACTGCTTCATGATCTTAACAAGTTGGTCGGCCACGGTTTGCGTGCCAGCACACAAGTAACGGCGACTCAGCACGTCAAATTTTCCACCTAGAATCATAAAATAAAATTTGTGGAGTATAAAGCCTGTGAGAGTTACAAGCCTTACTTATTGTATACGGGATAACACTGCTAATGAAGGTATAGTATGATTTTAGTAGGAAGAACAGTACAAGTTATTCATTAAAGTTACTCAAACAAATTTAATATATTCATACATCAAGTCATGTTACTTGTAGCTATTACTTTTGATAAATATCATCAATATCAATAAAATAACACAAATGATATATTAAAATGTCACCAATGCTGACTGTAACTATTCTTCCAATCAAAATCAGAGTATAACAATGTTTTTTACCTGTTGTGTCCAAGATAACACCGCCCGCCTCTTCAACTAAAAGCGCACCTGCAGCGACATCCCAAGCATGGATACCAAACTCAAAGTTAGCATCAGTACCGCCGAGTGCCGTCAGTGCCATGTTTAGAGCAGCTGAGCCGGATGAGCGCAACCTGTCACACATAAAAAAACAATGTTTTAGCATGCATGTAACTCAATAGAGGTAAATATAATTTGTAGTAATATTCAGTTATATTTACCCATGGACCAGTGGGACAAGTGTGTTGATATTGTGCATGACAACCGCCATCTTTTCCTGGTCTCTACTCGTCCCAAACTCCACACCCAACAAACACTTGGATAATTCTGAAAAGTATAAACATAATACTATTACTTTTGGTTATTCAAAGGCAGCAGAGAAAAGTACAGGTGTAACTTGCTTTAAGGGGACGCAAGAAAAGATCAGTGAGGGCGCAGTTTATCTTACAAAACATATTTTTTTGGGTCAGAAGAAAAATAAATAATTCTACAGTAGAAACATAAGAGTTTTCCTTACATGGTAATATCAACAGTTGTCGAATATCTGTGAAGGGTGTCATAGAATTTAATGACAATTTTGTCTCTTCATTTATAAAGTTTCCCACCTTTGGCTTCAGTTACACTGGCAAGTGAATCGCAACAGTTCTCACGTGAGAGTTGTCCGGGTCTGTTAAAACTAGCAGCAACAAATTGCTACAAGATCTGTCAGAAGAGTGGTGTTGGCGAGTGGCTTGCGAGAGTTCTCACAAAGCTGTTTACACTTGAGAGGAGAATACTGCTCGCACAAGGTTTGTTACAGTCATTTTGGAATGCCTCCCATCAGACGTTTCAAATATGCTGCTGCATTATTAATCCTAAGCCAAATATATTTTATTAGTAGAAAAAAAATGGAAGGAAAGGCAATGCTAGGTTAAAGGAGTAGATCAAGTACTTTTTTAAAAACTTATTATCCTTCAATGCTTGATTAAATTGACTGCGTATGTTACGCAGCCTACTAGATATTTCCACCGGGTTGGTGGAGAGCTTGTTTGCTATAGCTTGTAGGTTGTAAGGCATCTTGGTTTTACTTAAACCTGTCTCTGTGTGGTTAACTTTGCAAAAAACTTCATTTTCCTGATAAAGAATAGTTAGCAATTTTATTTCACTATCCCTCTCCTTTGTGAAGGCGGACAGCACTGAAAGAAACAATTAACTCGTGCACGTCTCGCAGAAAATATCAAAATGGTTTGGAAATTCTGCAAGAGCTTGCGAGGAATGTGTTTAGACAGGGAAGCGTGGGTCTCGCGGAACAACATGCACTTCATCACAAATGTACTCGCAGAGCTGTTTACAGTTATGACAGTACTGTCTGACAGCATATCACGTGAGATTATTTTCCAGTCTATCTGCACCTTAATGCTGCTATGCTCTTGTCAAGACATTCAACAGCTGTTGAGGTCACCATGTGAAGAAAGTTAAGCTCTAGGTTTGTATTGAAGCAATATTTTATTTATTTTGGCGAAAAGAGTTTTGGTTAAAAAAACAATTACCTTTTCTTATGTCTCCTTCACTTCAAACTTAACACTTTAATTTAGAGCGCTTTTAAATTAGTACTTATGCTTGCATTGCTATTTAGCAGTTTTAGGATTAGCAATAAAAATTAGTGTAGCATTTTTAAAGAATTATTTTTTGGTCTAGTGCTATTACACACCAAATAAATGATAATGTAAATATGTTGTCAACCTTTTATATATATATGAACTGTAACGTGAAAAAAAAGGCTGTAATTTGCCTTAAGGCAATATTCACTTTATGGCAGTGGTATGGAGTATGAAAACTACTCTTTCATATTAGACAAGTAGGTATGCCTGTATTTTACTAACCCTCCGGACTAGTTTTACTGGTACGTTGAGCTAATGTATAGTAATGTATCTGTGTCCTTGCAGACTAAGGCTGGATGCACCCTAAGACAATACTATTTTTATCATACAATCATCGCGAGGAGTGACTTTAATCTTAAGATAATTTTGGTGCACACCAAAGTGAGACTATCTTTGGGTGGTATACATTTTTTTGTAATCATGAGCTCTTCGAGTGAAGATGATGTTCTCATTATGTATTGGTGTTTGAAGAACATGAGAAGAAAAAAAAGGAAGTATTGAGTATAATTTAATAAAGGTGCAACACAATTCTGCAGTAGTTTCAAGAAAACTAGCTCAATACGAAGGAAAATTTAAAGAACTTTATAGAATGAGTCCTGGGAGTTTCCAATGTGTATTGCAACTTGTGACACCTTCCCTTGATAAGCATGATACTCACTACAGACTGGCTATTTCTCCATATGAAAGATTGCTGATTACTCTAATGTAAGTGAATTCAATAACAAATACCCTTAATAATGTACAGTTTAAAGTATATGTAATACTTTTTATTTAAGAAAAAACCTTCAAAATGACAAAAACTTTTTTTTAGATAGTTTTTATAAATTTTTATTTATATGGTTATTTTCAAGGGAATTGAACTATAGTTTACATCAACATTTTGTGTATTTGAGAAACCAGTCTCTTTTAACATGGAATGTGCAATAAACATCATAAAGGTGGCATGAATCCTCATTGAACATCATAAAGGCGGCATGAATCCTCATTGAACATCATAAAGGTGGCATGAATCCTCATTGAACATCATAAAGGCGGCATGAATCCTCATTGAACATCATAAAGGCGGCATGAATCCTCAATGAACATCATAAAGGCGGCATGAATCCTCATTGAACATCATAAAGGTGGCATGAATCCTCATTGAATATCATAAAGGCGGCATGAATCCTCAATGAACATCATAAAGGTGGCATCAATCCTCAATGAACATCATAAAGGTGGCATGAATCCTCATTGAACATCATAAAGGCGGCATGAATCCTATATATTATTATTCATATACGTGAAGGAAAACTTTATGAAACAAGTGATTGTGATGTTACTGCATTTGCCAATAATGAACTGGATAACACTATGTCACCTGCTGTGTGCTTGAAAAATAGACTAGGAAATTATTTCTTACAATCAAGAGGAGCATTTCTATTCAATGGAAAATATGAATATGTGCATTGGACGATTATTCATACAATTCCAATACTCAAAATGTACACTGCAATTATCTATAGATATAGATAATATGGTAGTGTTTGGAGTTTTGTAAATACAAGTATTGTTGTGTTGTAAATAATATTTCTTACCTGTGGTTTTTAATTTAGCTGCATCCTCTTCAAGACCAAACCTGTCATGTCAGTTTTAATGTATTCTTTAAGTGTATAGTTTTATAAACAGGGGTGTTTTGCACGATATTTTTTAAAAATGTTGCCATCATACTGGTGAGTACCTTCTTTGTCACTTCCACACAGTATGAAAGCACCTAAGTGATACCTATCTTATAAGAAAATTATCGTGTATCACTCACAACCTTATGATATGTATCATGTTGTAATAATGTGCATCCCTCCTAATATTCAGTTACTGTGTAGGAATGTACCAGTATCCTTGCAGGCTGATCCTCAGCTAATGTAGAGGAATGTACCTGTCTCCTTGCAGGCTAAAACTCAGCTAATGTAGAGGAATGTACCTGTCTCCTTGCAGGCTAATACTCAGCTACTGTATAGGACTGTACCTGTCTCCTTACAGGCTAATACTCAGTTAATGTAGAGGAATGTACCTGTCTCCTTGCAGGCTAATACTCAGCTACTGTATAGGAATGTACCTGTCTCTTTGGAGACTTATACTCAGCTACTGTATAGGAATGTACCTGTCTCCTTACAGGCTAATACTCAGCTACTGTATAGGACTGTACCTGTCTCCTTGGAAGCGTGTATCCTGCTACCATTGAGGAATGCACCCTTGCCGCGACGGGCAGTGAATAGTTGCTCCAACACTGGGTTGTAAACGATTGCCAGCTGCGACTCCTTGTCAACCCATAGAGCTACAGACACACACACATTCGGGTAGCCATGAACAAAGTTCATGGTTCCATCGACTGGATCAATGATCCAAGTGGGAGACGCGGTCAACTCGCACTTGGCTCCATCAGCCACCGACTCTTCCCCGATGAATCTGAGGGAAACATCAAGAGGAATTCACCGAATTTAGTTTTATTTGTGTTATCAACAAAATAGGATCGATATACAGTCCAACTTGGTTATATAGCGAGCATGGATATTTCGAGATCACATCTGTGATGAGCAAACAGCCATGATGATTTTAATTTATACAGTTTTTCCATACATTTGATTACTTTTAAAATGAGTGTACAACATGGTACACCACACAAATGTTGGTAACCAAGAACATTTGAAAACCTTCTCTATTATTCTGGTGTAAATGCTCAAATCTTGGATCAAGCAAAAATGAGAGAGGTAACTTAGCTTTTATGAACACTTGCATTGGATTATGGTCAGGTTATTAGTCTGCTCATAATTTGTTGCAGATTGCCATAGAAAATAAGTAAGACCTTTTCCTTTCATTTTGGTCTATTCCAATGGGAGCTGGCCTCCCTCACTACCTCTCCAGTGTCAATCCTCTGCTTTACTCCCCCATTTTACCCAAACACCACCATAACTAAAATCGGGTAAAAATTAACCCTTCCCGGAAACATGTACTAACAAAAGAAAATGTCTTAATTAATCATGAACGGATAAATTGTGTTTATTAATAAGTGTTTTGTAGTATATACAATTATAGTAGGGCCTAATACAATAATATGAAGATATGTAATTACAGTGTATTTCTCTCTCTCTAATGTTTCTTTCTGGTTTTATGAATCTATCTTTTTTTTTTAAATTATTGAAACAAAAAGGACATATTTAACTCATCAGTGATAGATAGTGAGTAATTGTTATAGCAAGGATATTTGGTCTGTCCTCCTGTAAGTTAATTAGTCGTTATAACCATGAGCTAACATGGATCTTTATCGCCACCAGGAAAATATATATTCAAACAAGTTTTTACAGAAAATCTAAAATATGACATCACTCATGAGCAAAACAAATAATTTAGAATATGGCAGAACTTCTAATCTATATCTTACTAAATTGTTCAAAATACATTAGACGAGGAAGAGGCTGATCCTAAGAATTTAACGTGGATAATCTTTTATACATACCTAGTTTGGTGGACGCGTGGTATAAGGCATCAACCTTGCACTAGACTAGACTTCTGATGACAGGGAGATAGGGGTTCAAATCCCAGTGGGATGTACTGAGGGTGGTTTTTTACTTAATAAGGTTACCCTCGTCCTCTATTCAAATGTAGGTACACGTCCTCTAAATTCAACCTTCCTAACCCATAATAAATAAGTACATAGACCTATAGCCTGAACAGGTATTATGAGAAGGCAAGCGCTAAATAAAAAAACAACTTTGATTTTCTAAACTTTGTATGTCAAATGATATATAAAATGGACATATTCTCAACTAAAATAAATTTGATCTTAGCTGTCAGGATAACAACTTATCATCAATACTATGACTTAATAATAATAATATTCAGCACCGCATCTTACTACCTGTTCAGGTTATACGCTTTAAGTACTAATTACGCTAATGGACTATGAATTAGGAAGGGTGAATTAGAGGACGTGAACCCGAATATGCGTGGAGGGAAAGTGGAAAACCATTTAGGAAAAAACCCCCCCAGTTCACCCGACCGAGATTCGAACCTCGATCTCCCCGTCCTCAGCAGTCGAGCTCAACATAACTAGCGCGTTAGCCAACTACGCCACCGAGGCGGGTACTATGACTTAAAAAAATGTGTAATGACATGTGCATATTCTCACCTGGGTTGTGTGTTCTGATCTTGACCGATTCAATACACAACTTGAACATTCTCGATATGCATGTGTTACTTATTCGTTGCCGATAGATCCTATTGTTTTCTATTTGGGTGCCATGCCATGTAAGTAAGTATTCTACCAATATTTTTGATGAGATTAAAATTACATGTGAAATTATGAAATAAATACTAGTCCTATATTCATTAATCTAAATTTAGGTTTGTTGAGATACATAATTGTGATTACCTTATTAAGAATAACTACTTCGCCTGGATATAGTTATGCTAAGCAACGAGTTGGTGTAATTGTCACACCCCCTCTTGCAGCTAAGGTTGCAGGATACAAGAACAATGATGAGGAAGAGTGGAGTGCAAGTCAAATGTAAGTTAAGTCGAAGAAAAGTCGATGTCAAATGAAATAAAATGATCTAAAACTAATGCCTTTTATCGTGACAATTTTGCTCGTCAAATTAACACAACTTTTTGTTAAAATAACAGAAAACGTGAAAAACATGATTTCAGTGAGGAAGAGTGAATCTATTTATTGTAAAAGATCAAGAATCATACGACTATATAAAATTCACAAATAAATGTTTAGTTTAATATTTACATAGGGATGAGAAAGGAATCATTTTAGAGGTGATTTATTCACATTTGCACGAAAAGATGAGTGGTAAACCATTTAGGAAAAACCACCCTCAGTAGACCCCGACAAGGATTCAAACCTAAATCTCACCATAACCAGCAGATCAGTTTAACATGAGAGTGACACCTTAGACCATTCGATGACTGAGGTCGCTTAACCCAATCTTAACTGAATTCATTAGGAAGTTTGTCAACCAGTTGGTCCTCTCCGGTCGGCCAGTTTGTTGTCTACGTTGTCTGCACTCGTGCCAAACTAGTTTGGTCATAAGTGAAAGAAAATGAGGACATAACGTCTTGAAATATATGCTGCTGATAAATGTTACTTACATTAGAGGAGTGAATAAGTTAATAACAAGTTTAACTCTGGAAGAGATTGTAAGTATGCTGTCCTAGATAAAAAGCTCACTTGTGGTCAGGGAAATGTTTCTGAAGACTACTTATAAGTAACTTTTCAATCTGCTGGTCTGTCTCCGTGACGAGGTCCACTTCGCACGACTTCTCGACAACCAGTTTCGGCCCCCAGATTCTTTCTTTGATCAACTGGAACAAAATATATTCATTAAATTTCACACACCCCTCACCTAAATTTTAATCAACTCTAACATTAATATTACTCGCTTTGGTCGCCCCATAGTCTAAGGTGTCACACTAGCTGGACTGCCGATGATGGGGATATAAAATTACACTCATGATTGGGAGTAATGAGAGTGGTTTTTTATAAATAGTTTTCCAGTCTCTCTCTCCCCCATGCAAATGCTGGTACACTTTCTAAAAAATTCAACCTTCCTCATACTTAAATCATTAACGTAATTAGTAGGCCTACATATGAATACAGTCATACACTTAAAAGTGTTTTACTACCTTAAAAATTGTAATTTTATAACTCGAGAATTATTAATGGTATATATATTTTTTAATCCTATCACTAAAGTAGGCTATACATTTTAAGTTCTACCCACCTGTAAGTTTAATAAAGTAGTATGCAAATAGTTATAGTAATTCAAATTTGGAACCCACTACATTACAATTAATAAAATGATTCCAAAAGATGATCGAGGTTGCAAAGAACTTCATTTAAAATATATTATGCTTGTACAATAAAATTTGTTAAAAGGAGTTTCAGGCAAATGTGGTCACTATCATCAACTTTAAATTGTTTTACACATTTGTTTCTTTCTAAGGGTAAATGTAAATATCCAGCTTTATAAAATGGTGAACATGGTTGGATTAACCAGTTGTAATATGAACACATTTAACATAAATTATTTTACCTGATTTAACATTTAACCATGCGGAAGAAAGCAAATCTATACTATTAAGTAGGTATGAAAGGCGAAGCTTGGGGGGATTAATGATTATAATCGCGGACATTAGCCGTATCTCAATCATAATAGACTACATTAAATAATGATACCTGGAATCAAACCCAGGACCATTGGTTTTGTGGAGGAATGATCAACCACAGAGTCATCCAGGGATCTCCTAGAGCTTAAATGGATTGATTAAAATGGTCACTGGTGACCTGGCGGTCTAGGGGTAAGGTGTCAGACTTCTATTCTGGCGGCCGGGGTTCAATCCTCGTTCCCGGCACAAATTTATCTGATTACCAAACCCTTCCTTCACCTCTGACAAGACATCTTGTGAATGTGAGGAATGCCAGGCCTCCACCGTGGTTCGGATTCCACGTTAAACTGTAGGTCCTCCATTTCATCTCCCATTCACCCTACCATTACACATTAGCATAAGTGCGTATAACCCGAACGGGTAGTAAGACGCGGAGCTAATAATAATAATAATAATATAGCCTACTTAGTCTTTAGCAATTAAAGGTCTTTATAAATATATTTGCCCCCCTCCCTTAAAGGGGTCGCATAAATTCCAGGGGTGAGGTCCTTCGTGCAAAAATGATATCAACAAGTTTGAATCAATACAAACTAGTAATAGGCGCTACTGTCTTGATTATGTTAATCTGACATCCCTATCGAGTGAATTGTCACTAAAAATATCTTTCCTGGGTTGTATTAACACCCCAATGTAATGCCAAGCTTGATAAAAACAAGTCAATCTGTTTAGGTATTACAGTTCGGAAAGTGAGCATTGCTCTTCTATAGTGCATGGCCATGTTACAAAATCACAACCAACTAGTTAGCACCCTTCTGGGACAGCCACAAAAGAAAAAGCAATGAATGCTCCAGCTGGCTACACTTTCTTCCTGTACATTTTTGTGACAATTTACTCCCCTGTGCCATCTGTACAGAGAGAGAGAGAGAGAGAGCCATAATTTATTTGTGCACATTTTATTGTAAGGGTTAAGAACGTCCCCTAAAACAATAAAACTAACATAATTGAAACCCACCTCGGTGCCATAGTTAGCTAACACGTTTTTGTGTTAAGCTAGACTGCCAAGGACGGGAATATCGAGGTTCAAATCTTGACCGGGTGAACTGGGGGTGGTTTTCCCCCTTTCCCTCTATGAAAATATGTGTAGCCTATACTTTCTCTAAATTCAACTCATCCCTTGCACATTAGCGTAATTTTTTATGTACAATTGGACGTGGTGCAATTAAAAACCATATATATTCTTTCCCCTTTGCCACTACTTCAGGAGTATATTACTTCTACTACTGCTATTATAAACAGGAGTATATTACTTCTACTACTGCTATTATAAACAGGAGAAGAAGTCTGACTCTTGTGTTACCATATAAAGTGTGTGTTTGGATGCAGGGTTAACATACATTCACATTTCTGTTCACTTGTAATGTTATGGAAATAAATAGTTATATCTTAAGTAGGGATGGGATCCTCAAATCCTTGAAGTTATTGCAGATTCGAGGAATACAGAAAATCGAATTCGAGAATGTATGGATCCCTTAATGTCCAATCAAATCTGGAGCTAAATTTATCTGGGTGAAGCTTATTAATTAATTTTTAAAAACAAATAGTTGAATAATTCTATTTCAACCCCACTAAGATTTTAATGAAGCATTAAACTAGATCAAACACTATTGTATAATCAAATTACTAAGTTAATGTTCTTATAAAATGGAACCTGTTCAAATAGATACTAAGATTATTAACTCACACAACCGCTAATGAATGTTGTTTTAAAATAATTATGAACTTAAATATTTTCAAAACCTTTTCATCAACTTCACTTGTTAGGCTATCATATATGTTATAGGATTTTTAACCCATCTACCCTAATTGATGAGTTAGCCCTATGATTGCCACTAGAGCTGAGTTAGCCCCATGACTGCCACTAGAGATCTAAGTTAGCCCCATGATTGCCACTAGAGATCTGAGTCGGCCCTATGACTGCCCCTAGAGATCTGAGTTAGCCCTATGAGTGCCACTAGAGCTGAGTTAGCCTCGTGGTGCGAAGAAGTAGATGGTGAAACCGTGCACATGTTTTCCCACGACTTCCTTCTTGCCGTGACGTCAGCTTCGGGGGAGTCGGGTAGCTATAGATGGAACAATTTGAGGGAAACAATTCAATATACCATCTATTTAGTGTGTTTAAATGTTTAAAATCAGGAACCATGCCAAGATTGGCAGCAATATTAAATATCTTAGTTATCCGAGGGATGAGCTTAGAAAAAGAAAGTGGATAGTAGTATGTAAGAGGGAAGACAAATTTAATTTGAAAACTTGTAAGTAATTTTCCCTGATTACATTAACAAATATAATATTGCAAGGTTTGATGTCTTACAAATAAATTGTACTAACATTCATTAATATATTATCATCTATAATTTAATAGTAATAATAAACTTCACTACGGGTTCTTCAAGACTTATAATCGCCGTTAATCCAGTCAAAATTCAAAACCATGTAGAAACTATTTTTAAATAAATGTGTTTGTGTCACCATGTATTTTTTGAGCTATATGGATATTTAACTATGAAAATATGCTAGGGGTTGCGTGGAGGGAAAGTGGAAAACCGTTTTAGAAAAGGCCCCACTTCTGGGATTTAACAATTGAAGCGGGTACATATATTAATTAATTTTGTTAATATTTTTGCGTAAGGTCCTACTATTTTATTAGCATTAGTAGACCTGTATTTATAAAAAATTATAATGTGAACTCCGTCTTTATACCTGTTCAAGCAGTCCTCATATTTATACTAATAAGGTAGGAACTTGCGTGGAGAGAGGATGGAAAACCATTTAGGAACAACAACGTAAGTAAGCCCTGTTGGTATTCGAACCCCAATCTCCCCATCGGCAACAAACCAAACTAGATAAGACTTGACTCTGTACACGTTTCTGACGATGTGAGTGGATAGATATTCTTTTGATACTTATTTTATAAAAGTGTACAAACATATCAGATTAGAATGCAAATTGAGTATTTAAGTTTAGCAATACTGTAGCTTGTATTTTATTAATAGGAATTTTCTCTACTTTGTCGTTTTAATTTGAGTGTATTATATTTTCATTATTGGGTCATTCCATGTCAAATCAACCAGGCTCTCAAACCGACCATTTTTGATTTTTATGAAACTTGGTATATTTGTAGAATTCATCATTATAAACAAGTATAATTTTTTAAAGAATTTTTACTGCATCCATTTTTGAGTTATTAATTTTTGAAATTTTTAAAAAAACATGATTTTTGATCTGCTGAGCAAACCTTAACTGACCATAACTCTGGATCTAATTGTGCTAGAGTCCTGAATTATGGCTCATTTGAAAGATCTTTAATTGGGCTTTCATTTGATATGACACATGCAAATTTTATATTTTTTAAAATCTCAAGGTCATTCAAAGAAATTTTAAATTCTGAATATTAAAAAAAGTAGATTTTTTAAAATTCTTAAAAAAATATATGCTAAATATACATTATTTTTCTACATATCCTGAAAGTTTCATAATGGGATCTCAATGGGATTATTATAAAAACATAAATAGCATAAGTTGATGCAACTGTTAATGTGCTAATTACTTGCCAGTTTGACGATCCATGACTGGCAGGGTATTCATTTGGTTTGTGTAAAAATGCCACACATGTTCTTCCAAACAATGTTAATATTAAATAACCAAAATAAGCATCTAAATATGTTAAAATAATTGTGTTCTAGCCTAATTCAATCCCAAATTCAGTAACTTATAAGATTCTGTATTCATGTTTACACTTACAAAATCACTTTATTTTAGAATGTACTGATACTCTTTTTTTTCTTTTAAATTTTTCCACACTTGTCTGATAATGCTAGATTTACCTTTTTTGTCTCGGTCATGGTTACATTATATTATGTTTATCAAACCTTTTACAACAAATTCTGAAAGTTTCAAAATGGGATCTTATTGGGATCATATGAAAACCTAATTTTAAAACTACATGCACTGTGTAATTTTGTATTTTTCCAATTTGTTATAAAAATAATTTGAAGTACCTACTGAATCTACTTCAAAACTTCACATCTGTTTCACTGCAAAAAGTTTTCTGGTTGCATTTTCTGTCTCGGCCTTTGTCAATGTGTAAACTCTTCCTGTTGCTGTTAATGGATCCACTGTCGTGAGGATGCTGCTTCGGTGCACACGAAGAATGTCAGGTACTGTAGGGTATGTGAAATTTGAAGGAGCTGGACCATGGGGATGAAGGAAACTCACTTTGAATTCCTGCTTATCTTCAAATGAATCAAGAACACACGCCAGCCACCAGAAGTCACCATATAGGCATGTCACGAAACCAACGATTTCTGTGAAGTCTAGTTCATCATCACACCTTGTTGTTGTTTCTGCCTCCCTTGAAGATGCTGAGAAGGAGTACAGTTTAGTGAGTACTTTACTCTTACTTAAAGGGATAAAGCAGTGCAGTTTCAAGGTGCCTTCAATAGTCTGGGCAGATATCTTCCGGTCCTTCAAGATCATTTCTTCATTTTTATGCTTCTGGATTGTGCTGTATGCAAAGTGCATGGAACTGATGTTTACTTTAGCCCACTCATAAAGCTGCCGGGGTGTCATGATTTGCTCATTATAAACAAGGCGTAGACTTTCCCTTGCAGCCAGTCTCTTCACAGTGCCACCAATCCCATCACATGAACTTTTCCCATGGGAGGTTGCAAAGAAATGCCACTCTGCTTTGACCCCAAAGTCTTCCTCATGTAAACACAGGTTAAAGAAATTAAGTCGGTTCTTGTACTGTGCTCCACATCCATCGGAAAAGTAGTATATTTTCGATGGAGTTGGAGTAAAGTGCGACCTCATGAAATCCATGAGTACCCGTTGAAAACAATGAACAGCAATGGTGTCATGGATAAGACAATCAGAAATAACTACGAAACTGGTATGCTGCAACTCGCCGCTTAGGTCACTTCTTGAGTAGATGGAGAATGGATGAATTGTTGCTTGTGCATTATTCCAATGATATCCCTGCGCAGCATCTTGCAAGATAAAGGAGTAATTCTCAGCAAAATCACAAAGCACTATGAACTCACCCTCTTTTAGTACCTCCTTAAGATGACTAAGAAATAACGATTGCTGTTTTGCAATAAAACTGTGTCTCAGAAGTTTGGGAAGGGATTCAATAAAATCATTAATAAATTCCTCACGTGGTTTAGTGAAAGTCTCTAAGCTGGTGTTCTTATCAATTATAACCCACTGCTTGAATGTCACATTCTCAAGACAGTTTACTTCAAAACAATATTCCAGCCTAGCTCGTAAAACATCTGCTCCTGGGCAGTTTGAACATTCACCAAAGTAGCATGATTCAGATGGATTATCACATATCAATGTTTGTAAAGCATCTTGGTATGTTTTTATCAGTTTTTCACCTTCTCTTAATTCTGGGAATTTACACTGTGCTACCTTCAACTTAGCATTTTGATGTATTGTACACACACAGACACTGTGTGTACCACTTGCTCCTGCCAGAACACAGTATTTTGGCCTAAGTTCACAAAACTTAGAAAATCCAATTTTAATATCCGAGTGTTTCTCCCTAAAATGTACAAACAGTTCTTTTAAATTACATAGGATAAGTTGTTTTTGGATATGCTCCCGTTTTCCACATACTTTAACCGAGACAAAGTCTTTCCTCCCTGGCATGATACGGCTCACTTCTTCACTCTTATAAAAAGATTGTACTTTTGCAGCAATTTCTGGCTTCAATGTTTTTCCAGGTTTTGAATCAGGGTATGACATAATTCCTTTCTCTTTCTGGAGTATTTTAGCTTTACGGGCTGTGTAATTAGCTACACCAAATTCATCTTGAATTTTCTGTACGGTCCAGCTATAAGGTAATGTAGTAAGGATTTGCATAATCACACTTTTATCTGTAGTTGTTCGAAACTTTTCTTTCATCTGGAGAAGTATTTCATCACCAGGGGAAGGAGTTTCCAAACTATCAGAAGTGTCACTGGTTTCCAGCACTTTGAATTTAAAAGCTTCACTTACTCTTTTAAGCTTTTCTGCTGGGTATATCTTTTCTAATAATCTGTGCTTTTTTATCGGTGACTCGTTTATAGCAATTAGGCTACGGTTCAAACAAGCCAGAGCATCCGCTTTTTCAGGAGAAGAAATATTAATTTCTTGGGGTGAATCATCATCTGTATCATCAGAGGGAGGCTCTGTAGATTGATCTTTATTCACAGAATTTGACAATAATTTGCGACAACTGTCACATATCTTATCACCAGACTTAATCTTTGAACTGAACTTGTGTAGCAGATTATTATTCACCAATCTCAAGTTCTTATTGTGGTAATTATGTTTTGGTTTATTGAGTGGATTGCAACAAAACAAATTCACTTTTGTCTTTGATGTTGATCCATCCATATTTATAACTTCTCTTACAATGAATTAAAAAATATTCAGATTTAAACAAAGCATAAAAGTTGTATTGTTAAAAAAATCACTAAGACTTATACAAAATAAAATGTCCCAATCATAGAATATTCACATTCACTAATAGTCTAAAGACAAACACATACACCTTTATAGAAAGTAACTTTAATTCAATATAGAGAGAGAAATGCCTAAACACTGATTGCTCTCACCACAGCTGAACACTGACTAATTGGTTGTGTGAAGGTTGAGCAATGTGGTGATTTCTTCATAGTTCTCTGCCTGTTAGAACATGCATGCATTGTGTGCAGTTCAGGAAAATACCACTTCCCATGTAAAAATAAAGTAAAGCTATACTTGACTTTATTAATTATAATTTATTTACTTACGCAATTAATTAAAAACTTATTAAATAAATATTAATGTAAGTAATATTTTCATTGAATAATTATAATAAATATTATTTTAGATTAATAAATTAAAATGTGTAGGCCTATAGTTGATTGTAAAACATACTGCCAAGTGTTGACTGTATAAAATCAACATGTTATCAATGAAAAATTGTTTATTTATAATCCCATTATGATCCCAGTTTGAAACTTACAGAATTTGTTGAAAAAGGTCGGATAAACAAAATAATTTTTTTTCATATTTAAAAAAAACTACTTTTGGAAATTTTCAAAAAACAAAAAAGAAATGAATGCTTGTAAAATGAAATTGCTTGAGACCCTATCATGTTAAATATCATTTTAAAGCCCAGTTAATGAGCTTTAAAATGAGACCTTATAGAGCTCTTTATCTTAAATAGGGTCTAAGTTACAGGCAATTCAAAATTATAGTGCATGTCTTTTTTTACAAATTTTGAAATATTTTGGTAGCTGTATATAAAAAACCGTACCTGAAAAAAATCTGAAAAAAATTAGGAATCACTTTTTCCATAGATACTATCAGAATTTTGAGTTTGATTGAAATCGGTGATGGTGAATTTGAATTTGAATTTTTTTTGGTTGATTTGACATGGAATGACCCTATTTCTCTGCCGTTGTTACAATTTACCACCAGTTGTCGGTATTTTAAAATCTTATACATGCAATATAATAATTCGTATTCCCTACTGGTGGCCCACGAAGTTTCTTGCGAAAATAATCAACTGCAGTAAAGTTTGGTGTTTTTAATCGAGAAACGGAAAGTTTTGACTAGCCTGGGAATAAATACATGAAAACTCTAAATAATTTCTTCCTTACATTGGCTGTATTATATTGACTTAGCAAAGAGTATAATTTTGTTGGAAAATTCGTTTAATATGTAACTAAACATGTTTAAATTATCACTTATTATTTTATTCACAATTAAATACCTTTTCTTATTTTTGCATAGAATGACAGAAATTATCCGATTATATTGCGGTCCGCCGCTAGATTCCGAGGGTTGGCCTTCTAGCAGGTTTAAGTATGAAACTCCTGTCGTAGATGTACACCAAGTGATTTGATTGTTTAGTTTGACAGGTGATCACATGGTCTTAGCCTTAGTCAAGCCAATCTATTCTTGTTTGCTATTGAGGGTGAAGGATGAGATTCGATTCTCAGCCGAGTGTGATAAGGGTGGGTTTTCATAAATGGTTCCCTCCTCCCTTCGTATTAATATGAGGGTATATATCCCCTAAATTTTACATTTCTCATAACCATATTATTTTGTGTAAATAAAATGCGTATAACCCAGATGGACGTGGAGGAATAATAAGATAAAATTTCTAATTTTATGTATTTTTTAAGAGTCTTGTTAAATATTTAAAATAATTTTAATATTGTTTCCTTCATATTTATTTTTAATTTTTATATTTACAAAATAATTTCTTCATTAAATTAGACTATTTCTTCTAAGCTAACTATAACATTTCCATCCAGCCACAACCTGTTTTGATCATTTTGAACAAGAAGATTTCCAGAGGTCTTTGCAATGTCGTATTTTACTTTATTATCCACAAAAATGTAGAAAGATAAAGTTATTAGGAATAAATTAACTATTACTCATTAGTAAACTGCTCATAAATGATTTTTTACCAGAGAAACAAGTACAGTGTTTATCAGTAGATAAACACTCATTAGATATCCATTTTAAACTAAATCGTTAAAGCACTTGTAAAAAAAATATTTTGAAATCACCTTTCAGTAAATTAATCTTAATTTAAAAGCTAGCACCTGAATAAAAATCCTGAACTATAGCCATATTAAATATAAATTTCATTAAATATTTTAAGATCAAGACCCAGGGACATATATAATTAACTTAATTTTTTTTGGGGTTTGGGGCATATTAAACGCAAAGATTCACCAAAATTTCAAGGTTGAAAAATGTCACGATTGCATTATTTTGTATTTATATGAGAAAGGAAAAATAGTGATTTCCAATCATAGATTTAAAAAGATCAAAAGAGTTAATAAATTTGGCCTTAATAGTGCAGTTATAAAATAGGTGTTTATAATGAAAAAGGAATATAAGTTTACTTAATAATGGTTTAAAATATTCTGAATGTTCTTTACTTTTCTTGGTTACATATTATATTTTGTATTGTTTTCTGTTGTGACCAATTCAAGTTTTTCTTGTGCTTTATTCGTTCAAGTCAAGGATTTTGTTTGACATTCATAATTTAATCTAATATTGATGGAGTTATTGAAACAAGACGTGTTCCTTAACATGTGCATCATAATATTTTGAGTAGTAATATATGAATCTATTGTTTTTATTCTCCTTGTTTGAAGGATTTAAAAAGTTCGTTCAATTAGCATAATGATGTTAAAATATATGTAACTTTATTATTTCACACACCTATTATTCTTTCTATAAACATTCTAAAAGATCGCTACATACTTCTACATTATTCTGTAGTGATTTAGACAAGGTGTATTGTTGAAATCTAAGATAACTCGATAACATGCCACGGCGTGCAATGCTCGCAGTAAGGCAAGTCCCTCTAGCTGACGTCATGCACAGAACCGGACGGTTTCACCTTACTTCCTCCCCCCACGAGTGCCACTCGAGCCGAGTTAGCCCCATTACTGCTAATAGCGATCAGGGTTGGGACTTGCGAGATGAAAGTTTGCACTATTACTCTAAAGTGACACAATATAATCTATTAAAATTAGAAGCTCAAACAATTTTTTACTCTTCTCTTTTATCATAAAGTTAGCATGAAAGTGTAAAATTATAGTGAAAAAGCTGTTTCAAAACTATCTAAGTACCATATTTATATTTAATGTTAAAAGTAAACCGAATTTAAAAAAAATCTTACTTTTCCAGATTCCATGGTAAGTTTTAAAACTAGTTCATAGCATTCATCGAGATTTACCGCCATTATCTTGTTCCAAACAATAATAATATATTACTGATTAAAGATTTAAGACACTCCCCTTATGCAAATGTCAATCAGACTTTGAATTGGACTTATCTTTGAACTTTGACGTGAGGAGTGAACACTACTAGATTATACATAAGCTCCTAGGAGTCCGCCACATCCACAATAAACTAACCGTTTTAAGCCAACCTATGAAAAATAAAAGACACTAAGCCAGATCTTAGTTCCAAACATTTTAATAAACCACGCTAGACTCGAAAATTAGTTCCAAAACATCTTATAGAGGGCATCAACGATATAAATTTAACTATGAAAAGGAATATAACGCGCAGAGCAAAAAGAAAGTTAGTTTCAAAGAAAGTAATTCATATTTAAAAATGATAAAATAAAGAAAATAACACCCGTTGGAGATCAATCGAGAAGGAACAAAATAATTAAACACAGGCTACAGCAAATCTATAAAATTGGTGTGCCCAGACCTGCCGGAAATAAGGAGGAAATTAAGCCTTTCTCACAAGACCCCTTGACTTTTCCTAAAGTTTTAACTTAAGTTGGACACTTACAACTAAAGACTTACTGGGGTAGACTATTATTATTACCATGGACATCCGATCTACAGAAAATATTTGTACATAGGATGAAATGTTCAAAAATGCAACTCACACTAACATGATAAATAAATAAATAAATTATACAATGAAATGTATAGTGTGTTTGTAATTATTGTTGGCGACCAAAAAAATAAAACCTTTCAATCAATCCTATCAAATAAGGCATGCCTTCTATGTTATAAAATTATTGCTAAGCAATACTTGAAAAATGTAAGATTCTCAATATATTTGTGATGACAAAATAATAGTTATTAATTATAATACATAAATAGTCCTTTTGGATGAGGTAACAGCAGGGTTGGGATATTTTTATAGAATGTTAAATTAATGCGTTCTTCAAAAAGCTAATTTAAACTCCTGCAAGCCGATGATTCTTTAGTAAAAAAAAATATAATAAAATGGTTGAGATGTTTAAAAAAATATATTATTTGGAAATTGAAGTTATTTATAACTGTTCTCTAGTATCCCCTTTTCCTTAAATAAATGTTCTAAATTACATTAAAAGAAAACTGTCTCATAAGAAACTTATCATATTTAACGTTTTCATCATATCATCAATAGGAAATAAAATCACCGAAAAATAAGCCTGGAAAAGTAAGATATTTTCCCTTCTTTAATATATTTAGGTATTATATTCAATAATAATTGTAACACTGAGCAGGATGATTATGGATGAATTCGATCTCACCTAAAAATGTCCGATCTATTGATAAAGTTGATATAAGGCTCCGGTAACAATTAAATTCCAGGCCTTAAATTTCAACAAAATCTTCCCTGTATACTTGCACTTGACATTCCTCAAAGGTTAATCCTTACTTTTAGGGAAGTTTTGGCTAATGAAAGTTACAATTGACCATAACTAACTATCAGTAAAGGATCCCCAGATCGGGTCTTTCCTTACGCTTTCCAAAACAATTTTACAGTCAACAAAACAAAAATCTTAACAATCCACGAACATGTTCTTTTTGTTTTAAATAAATAATCTCCAGCCTAGGAAAAAACTATCTGCCGAGATTTATTATAAAAAACAATCTTAACTCTTTAAGGAGTGAAAGTATTACTATAAAAATAACTTAATCTTATAATTTGACAAATAAACATAAACCATCTTTAAAATTAATTTAAATTTCGCATCAAAATCTAAACGCGAATAATAATTTCTTCCACTAGGAGCAATTAGTTATTCAAATTACAGCCAAATGTTTTAAGCGTCCAAGAACATAAAATAAACCAAAATCATACCAGTTCCGAAATAAATCACTCTCTAAAGCAGAAAGCGCTAAAATCACACACAAAAAAGAAAAACAAGCATGGCGGGTTGGCAGTTAATGACTCATAATAAAGAAAGAAAATGTAACGCAGTAAAATAAAGGGAAGTAGATTATCCATAATATATATTTTAATTGTAAATACATAATTAATATTCGAAACTTTAGGAGTTGTGATTGAAATAATAAAAAAAGTAAAGTTGTCAGCGTTATTACATATTTGAAAGACTAAGTCAACCGACTATTAAATTTATATTTTAATTAATTCTTTTAGCGAAAATAACATCACAATATATTAACTGGATGGACATCTGTGGCTGAAATTTTCGTGCTGTCATCTGCATACTATTGTGTAAGAGGAGGAAAATTTAGGGTATCTCTTTCTTTCCTACACCTATACAAGAGACAAAATGGCATTTTGAAATCGTTCATTATTTTGATTGAATATATTATGAGATACATCAATGTGTGATTAGTTAAATGAAAAAAAAAATGTGTTAGTAAGAGCTTTGAAGAGCATAACAAAGTTCGAAACTGATGAGTTTTTATTTAAATAAGTTGACGTAGGCTAATAGATACGATGATTTTTGAAGGTAGCTCATTTGGAAGGCCTTATCTCGTATCGGAATCCTAGCCTACAGTAGTTTTTAGGTAGGATAAAATACTTCAAGAAGGGAATTACTACTTCCATTCTAAATGGCCATTTATCCTACCAAAATACTAATATATGATAGTATTTTGGTACTTTAAATCTACTTATATACTACAGCGTAAGCGTACTGGGCCCATACCCTGTATCTTTTCTCTAATGATGATATGTTTTGACTTTGAGCCTATGATGTTATTCTTAGTCAAACTTTATACAGACAAATTGCCATTTCAATTGATTGCTGAGGCACACCCATGCCGTTTAATAACTGTTTTAAGTGTATTGCTTCTTTTGCTGTGTCTGTCAATAACATGTATTCTGCTTCCACTGTATACAGAGCCCCAGTTTTCTGTTTTTTCCCCCAGCTAATGGAAGTCACTGCAAACTGGAAACAGTATCCTGAATAATATCTTTTATCTTCTCCAGTTACCCAATCAACATCTACCATCCCAACAAGTGGTTCACAAGTTTTATTGTAAACCTGTGCGAGTTCTGTGCTATATCCTGTAAAAAAAAGTATTGATCCTTTTTTTTCAAGTAAACAGTGTAACGAGTAGTTTTTATCTAAATATGTTAATAATTTGGTTGATGTATTCCGTGTGACTAAGAGTGTGAACATAAAAAATATGTAAGTTGCTGTAACAAACTTCCAGAATTTTCCTAAGAAATGGTGCGTCATGAGTCTCAATATTTTTAGCAGTTTTGGTATTATAATATTTTGAAACATTCTACTTCATTTGTAATAATACTATATATTATTTCGTTTCAAAAAATCTTACGCCTATTTTTTTTTAAGTATCTAGTTTTTGATAAAAGAGAGAGAATGGTTGTATCCGAATAGTCTACTTCACGCGCCATCGACCCTTGATGTTCACTTTATAGCTGAATTAGCAATCACATGATCAAATGCAGATCCGTCCGAATAGTTACGAAGTGTGCTACTGCACCCCTCACACGCCAAGGGCGACAGCAAGCTACCCTTGACACGCCGTCGATGCGGTGTTTGATCGGCATTTGTTGTTTTCATCTGCTCGAGAGAGAGAGAGCTCGTAGAGTAATGTGATCTTTGATAACATACGTTAAATATACTGGTTGTTTTGTAGTGTTGTAGAGTTGTATTGTTTTGTGTTGTGTTGGATAGTTATAATAATTTGTCATGTGCATTTAAAATTAGTCACCACAAATCTATACGTGGCCTACGCTAATTCGGGCTCATAGATGGCGTTTTAAATAGTTCCTAAGATCATTGGTATGAAGAACCACCTCGGACTCAAGGGTGTGAAAAGGATATTTTGCCGTCCAAATAGTCTGTTGAAGTCTTCAATCTCAAGTGCGTGTTAAGTGTAAATTCATCAGGTCTGCATCAAGTCAAGTGTACTTGACTATTCGGATACAACCAATGTATGTACGGTGCAACGTTAGCATTTATTTATATAATATATTTCAGTGTCCCGGATCCTGGTGATGGATCTATGAAATGGACCCCAGCATCTTCCTCCATCCTTTATTATCTTCAAATAAACAGTACACTATCCCTACAGACGAACATGGAGCAAGAACGAATGGAATTCTGGGACGATATTTATAGCACGTACTTAGCACTCTGATAGCTATCAACATTATTGTGCACACTACAGGGCCGGCACAAAGGTTTCATGCGCCCTAGGTGGGACGAAGTGTATGCCTTAGCTCTATTCTGTATAATATAAATAAACTACACCCCCTGAATGATGAAAAATAACAATAGAGTGCCAAAATACCAGACAAAAAAATAATTATTAAAAATTAGATAGATAAATAAATAAAAATCTCTTAACCTCAATCAACGGATGGAAACATATTATTCCTATTGTCCTTTCTTTTCTATTAAGCTATACAGAAAAACTTCGTTCATGCGGCCCTCATTGTTGAGGATTTCCGGTTTATTTGGACAGAAATTTCCCTTTCGTAAACATATTTCAAGTGTTTTATAAATTGTTATTGTAAAAATAAAATGGTGAGTTGTAGTAATATATATATATATATTGTTCTAGTGAATTTTTTCTTTAAATTTCCTTACTACCCAGATTTTGGTCAATCCAGAAGACACCCGGTACAACCTAAGATGGTTAAACGAGTTTCCATTGTATAAAAGATTTTAATCAAATATAAAAGTGATTCGCTGACAAAGCGACATCCGAATGTCATCAACCATAAAAGTGATAATGTTGTTAACGACGTTGGCTATTTAGAGATTTTGAAGCTTTTTGTGAACGAAGCCAATGAACTAAATAGAAAGAGAGGGAAGAACATGAGCAGTTCACCCAGCAAGGCCTCTTGTCCAAGTGCTGAGAACAATTCCCCTCTTCCTCTGACGGGAATACACACTCACTCTACTATCACACTTAGAAACTAATGTACGAAATAGAAAGAGAGGGAAGAACATGAGCAGTTCACCCAGCAAGGCCTCTTGTCCATGTGCTGAGAACAATTCCCCTCTTCCAATGACGGGAATACACACTCACTCTACTATCTGCGCCTTGAAAAACATTGACTTGCTTTATAAAATGATATTTTCCTTGTTTCCTATTCGACGAGAGACATTTGCTTCCACGGACATTTTAATCTACATCCTGACAGGAAGATTCCTAAAGGACATTTTCGTGATCAAACCAAATAGCATAAGTTGAGATGATTTATAAAAAATACCTTTAAAAACACTACTTTAATATGAAAACAATAATTTTGTGGCAATGTAATATTATTTTTGGAATTATTTAAGAATTTATGATATGTATATCTTTAAAACTCACCGAATTAAACGTAAATACATTAACGTGGGAAATCCTATCTTAACGTGCCATGACGTCACATGTAGGCAACGTTTTTTTAGTAAATCTTTTATTATTATTATTATTTAGCACCGCGTATTACTACCCGTTCGGGTTATACGCTTTAAGTAAATGGATTAGGAATTGGGAAGGATGAATTAGAGGAAGTGAAGCCTCATTTGCGTGGAGGGGGAGTGGAAAACCATTTAGAAACAACCTCCCTCAGTTCACCCGACCGAGATTCGAACCTCGATCGCCCCGTCCTCAGTGGTTGAGCTCAACACGACTAGTGCTTTAGCCAACTACGTAGTACGTCTGGTACATAGCAAATAAAGCCAAAAAGCTGCACTTTTTGATTGGAATATGGCACTTTCTGTAGTCATAGGTAAGGGAAAAAGAGACCTTTTCAGATAGGGAGCCACTTGAAAATCCGTGCAGGACACCAAAATGGCGGCCATTTATAGCCGCCATTTTAGTGTTCTTAATTCCATGGTATCTCAGCTTCTAATATTCCGATTTAAGTTTTTTTTGTTTTGTTTGAAAGCTCTTGCTAAGAAGAAACTAATTGGTTATCATATATTTATCTCCAAACTTTAAGGTTTCTCCACAATTTAAGAATTTATGAAGATTTCACTTTTCTCACAAATTTCATTGCTAACTATCTTTTTTATTGTCCATAATATCTCCTTTATAGGTGATATAAAAAAGAAAGAGAATAATTTTATCTTTCCATTGATACCAAGAAAATCTATTTTAATAAACTACTTCTTGAGAAATTACTGGACCAATGAAACGACTGGTTTACAATATTTCGTTTACTTTACTATTACAATAAGATAGTAACATAATGTTTACAAAAATGTTTGAATAATAGGAATGCTCCTGCAAATTAACTTCTTCTTAGCATCTTAAATGTCTCTAAATCAAGCTATCCTCTTCCTCATCTTCCGAATCATACCTGGAACAAAGTAATTATTTTCATATAAACTCTTAAAAAGTTAACAAGTAAAGAAAAGTATTTTTGACGCCTGTTATTTGAAAAAGAGTCTACATACAGAAGACGCTGGATGCAAAAATAAATATAATGATCTTGAAAGTGATGGAAATATTGAAATTTAGAAATTCTCAACTAAGCACATGCCTTTTATTGTATTTATTGTCGCATTTTTGACATCCAGTGCAGTTCCTGCAAATCAGCGTGCATGGAACCTTAGCCTTTGAACAGGAGCATCGTGTACGGCATTCAGAGCAACTGCAATTAACCAATTCTCTACAAGCTGCCCAAATCGAGGGCAGAGAAGACCAGACCGGCACCCACTCCCCTGCAGCTCTGGTACATTCCCATCCTTCTGGTCCTGGAACGTTGTCTATCACTGAGCAGGCACGACCCCAGACTTGTTCTGCCTGGTATGCTGAACGGAGACAATGCTGCCTTAATGCCTCTTTAGTTGGGGGCAAGCTTGATAGACTGCGACTTTTTGAAGTAAATAGAAGCTTTCTAACATGATTGACTGAGAATTCTTCTCCATCTTTGTAGTAAATCAAAACAGTAAACTTCTACAGACTGGCCAAGCATCTTCAGAAAGGCCTGCTCAATATGAAACGCTGCAAACATGGCTACAAATTTGGATTCACCATAAAATTCAAGCCAGTTCCACTGGATGGATTTAGTCAAGGCAAATAGAGGTTGCGCCACACATATGACAGGAATTTGTCTTGGATTTAAAAACGTTGTAATTTTTCTTATTTGATCCATTCCGTGCTTCAGCATTGACGGCGAAGAAGAACTTTCATTGAATAGAGGTAAAAGAGAGTTACGTGTTAATTCAAATGATGAAGAGCCTACCTTTGAAGCATAGAACGCTGCCCAGGAAAGATCTAAGGGCCCATCTTTTCTGTCGCTAAGAATATGGTCTAGCCATTCCTGTTCCGTTTTCCACTCGGATCCAAATTTAGAAGTTGACATCTGAGAACAGGTGATCTCGCTTGCTATTGGCACAGGAGGTTTCTTGGGAGGCAGTGTTACAGTCTTGACAACATTGTAGCTGTCTGGAAGCTCTGTCACTTTCCTGTTACTTTGATCGACACAAGAAATGCTTGTGGCGAAATTACGAGGCTCACCAACTTCTCCTTCGCCGGGAATTTGAAAGATAGAAATTGCTTTTCCGTGGTAATATGATTCTGAAGTTGTACTGCTGTAGTTATGATCCATGTTATCGTACGCACCAATCACAAAGAGACCATGAAGCAAATTTGAGGGGCAAAGGACACCTTCTTCTTGAGCTCTCTTAATCTCCAAGTGAGCCAGACTTGCTGTTATCTCCATAATTCTGTTTGGTGATATTGAGAGGCCTCTTTTATGCATGCTTTCAATTATTGTATTATTTCGTGTTCTTCCAAATATAGACAGGCACACGTATAATGGAACTGGTGGTTCATGACTTTTCTTATGACAAATAATGTTGCCTTTTGGAGTGTTTTCACTGTGGATGAAAACTATTAATTGGCTGATAGTCAAAGCAGGCTGAGTTGCTTTAGTCACATTCTCTTCTGAAGCATAGCCATGAAGTAAAGAACACACTAAAGAGAGAAGTGCCGGAGGAACGCTTGCAGCTTGTTGATCATCGTTCAGATGACCATCAAGCGTAGCTTTGTGCTGGGTTATGATCTTTCTAATTTGCTTAATAAAGCTTTCACATGCAACAGCATCATCATCAAGGTTTTCAGAATGAATATATTAAAAAATATTAGCACCATCACGATAAAGGAAGTAATCTCTGCCTGAATGTTGAGCTTTGAACTGTGGGAAGTGATCGAGAATTCTCTCGCGTAAACGGGTATTATGTGTGTTTTGAAGGTCTTTACTCTTCATTCCCAGAATATTTGCAAGGCTGTTTGCATATATAATCTTTAAGTGGGCCATTTTTAATAAAATCTCAGTATTATCAGATTCAGAGGCCTTGTTTTTCTCTCTTATGAAGCGTGCAACGGAAGCCATACTCTCGCAGATGGAGTTGACCTCTTCTTCTTTTACCCCAATTGATGCTCTCAGACAATTGTTCAGGTTTGTATAGCACTTCGAGTGGTACTTTGCTTCCTTAGCAACCAAATCGCCACCCTCTAGGAATGCTTTAAGGTTTGTGTTATTGGTAATATCGACACATCTCTTAAGTTTGTCGTCTTGTAGGGAAGCAATTCTATATAGAGGTTTTCGAGTAGTGCCCTTTTGATTGCATATAAAACACATTTCATCTTTCATTTTAATAAATGATGTGGAACAACGCATATTCCTTGGGTTTTTTTCATCTGGCTCTAATAAAGTCTGTGGACTGTTCTCATGTGAATCATTTGGCAAAGAGGATGAACGTTTGCGTTTCTTTGTTCTGGCTAGTTTTGTTCTGTTGAAGTTAAGTACACACTTTTTATGCCACTTTGCTTTATTTTTTTAATGTTCCTTCTATACCTTCACCCTCATTTAACTTTTGTACATCCAAACCATGGGGCAATGCACCAAGATTCTGAAATTCTGTTAAATTTTCCGAGAGCGTCTTGTAGCCAGCACCAACAAGTGCTTTTTCAGTGTGTAAGGCTGGGCAAATATAGCCTTCATCACTAGATTCTTGACAAATGCAACATTTGGTCCAATCTATAACACGAAATTCAAGTGGAGATTCAAAGTCAAAATTTGCCAGGCGCAGGCGCCTTAAAGTCATTTTGAGAATAATTCAATTCAGTCTAATCTGCAAAAATGAATGTTAAATGATTTATATGAATATAATTTTATATTCGAATGAAAACAAATGTAAGAGAAATCACACACAAAAAACAAAAACAAATAAAAAAACTAGACGAACACTAAAATCATTTTTTTTAATTACGAGAAAATTTTAAGGCTTAGAGAAAAGTAAATATGGTAAATTAATTGACTTAATAAGAGCTTTTAAATAAAAAAAGAAAAATTAAAATCGAACCATTAGGAGCTGAGATACAACCAATTCTAGGACTCCAAAATGGCGTCCATAAATAACCGCCATTTTGGTATCCTGCACGGATTTTAATGTGGCTCCCTATCTGAAAAGGTCTCTTATGACCTCATTTATGACCACAGAAAGTGGCATATTCCAATCAAAAAGTGCAGCTTTTTTTTATGTACCAGACGTACTAACGTCACCGAGGCGGGTAATAAATCTTTAAAAAAAATATATTCTTGATATTACATAAAATATTTAAATGTTTTTTCTTTATTTAGAAATAGTTATTAGATTATTTAATTTACATACTTATTTTTTTTAAACACTAAAAACGTATTGAAATTTTGTATGAAAGCGCCGTCCAAACCTTTCGCTATGCGCACATGTTTCTGCAATTAGGTTACAATATATTACACTTATATTGAAAGCTTTTGTAGACGAAGTTATAATTTAAATCAATTATTTTGCTCTTGAACCACGTTTATGAAATAACAATTTCCGAAATTTATTCTGTAGTCACAACATACACCCTACAGATGATGACTTTCGTATCGACTGCCGAAATATCAAAAGCCAT
Source organism: Timema shepardi (assembly GCA_902151425.1). NCBI lineage: Eukaryota > Metazoa > Arthropoda > Insecta > Phasmatodea > Timematidae > Timema > Timema shepardi. Next base: position 41,222 of record CABFVX010001471.1, on the reverse strand, counting down.
TATTATAGTATCGTAAAAAATGAATCGATAACTAGCTAATTTATAGTATCGGAAGACAAGTGAACGTCTGGTTCGAGGTACTTAAGTGTGATCGATGTGGTAAGACGGGCCCTTAAGAGTTTTTTTTTCATTTTTTATTTCACAAACTTTAAAAAAGAAATAAAACTTTACTGATCAGGTAAAGATCACGATTATTTTATGTTTATTATGTCACCAGCTCAAATAAAAAAAAAATTGGTAGCCTGTGGGTGTATAACATTTGGTGACCCACTTCAGTGACCGCATGGTCTAAGCCGCTAATCTCGCAGTTGACTAGACTAACGATGACGTAGAGATCGAGGTTAGAATCTCGGTCGGGTGAACTGAGGTTTTGTTTTCATAAATGGTTTTCCACTATCCCTCCACGCAAATGCGGGTTCACCTCCTCTAATTCATCCTTCCCAATTCCTAATTACTTAGCGTAAATAATACTTAAAGCGTATAACCCGAACGGGTAGTAAGACGCGGTGCTAAATAATAATAATAATAATAATAATAATAATAATAATAAAACGGTTGTGCGTGTATGAGCGTGTCTCGGACAGTAATAATACCAACCAGTCGCCCAGCAGTCTGATTACTGAGATTCAAAAAAAACATTTTATTTCTATTGAACCACCACCAAAGGAATATGGAGAAGAGAAATTAAAAGTTTGAATATGTATTTTTTTAATTTTAATATTTACTCTGCCAAGATTAAAACCTCGACCACTATCAATCCAGTATAAAGTGAGGTTGACATATTATACCACGTGACCACTGGTGTGTGGGGAGAATATAATCTTAGACTTACATTAACGTCGAATGTTGATTATCATTATATTTTAAACAAAAAATACAAATTTTTAATGATTACATATTTTATTTACAATAAGAACACTTCGTTTAGCTTGAAAGGCAACAGTCTTACCTTGATGGACTACCATATGGTTCTATCATATAATAGAAACCGTAGTGGAACCATAAACTATATCCTGATTTGGATTAGAGAAACAGTTTAGAAAATTTAAACATATTTTTTCACGGTCAACATTGATACCATTTTACTTTATTAGCTGTGCTAATTTATAGGTATTGATAAGATGACTTGACTTGATGTATGAATATATTAAACTGTTTTAGTAACTTTAATAACTGTCAGGTACTATTCTTCTTACCAAAATCTGGGTATAGTTTACATAGTCGTGCAAGCTGACGCTTCATTTATTTCTATTCTTCGAAATCTAAGGAATTTAATAACCAGTAAATGGAGAAATTTTAAATATTTATTTACATCATTTGATATTTTTAATGAAATAAGACAAAAAATTATAGATTCTTCAGAAGTGCTTAGTGTTGGCTATAATTAGAATACTAGACAAAGAAAAGAATTATAGGTCCAATACTAAAATTCTTTCCTTTCATAAGAAAGTATTTAATTTATATAATGAATTATTAAATTCATGAATAGTCTAATTCACCGTCACTTTATAGACAGTATTGAATTATAACTATGACAGATACTTAAATCTGTTTTAAATTGAGTTTTTAACCAAATTAAAAGTGAAAATTAAACTTATCTGCTGAAGCGAGCCCTTAAGATTATCCAATATGCATGCGTAAAAAAATGTTGAGCAAAGTTTAAGGTGACGCGAACGCAGAACAGTTTCGTCACAGCTGAGATCATAGAAGAAGACGGTTGTGAGGGGGTGGCATCTCTATCCCGCTATGTACGCTGCGGGGGCGGGGTAGGCGGAGTAGGCGGCGTGGGCTGCGTATGCCGGGTAAGCGGCGTGGGCTGCGTACAGTGGACCAGGGGCGGCGATCAAGGGAGCGGCGGCTGGCACCGCGACGGCATGGTTGATGGCGTGAGCCGTGTACGAGGTTCCGACGGGAGCCACGGCGTAAGGCAGCGCTAGAGGCGCCGGCAGAACCCCGGCAGACGACAGACCCGCGCAAACCACCAGAACGATCTGTGGGAGAGAATGAATACAATATCGAGAGTTATTTTATTATATCTAGTCCAACAACTTAGCTCTGTGGTTAACGTGTCTGTATGCTGGTCAGAGTGACCTGGGTACGATTCCTGACATGGCTGGAAAAAATAATCATTAGTGGAATGTGGACTTCCTCTTTCACAGTGATGAATTAATGGCCGGGGTCTGGGTGTTGTGTTTGTTCTAGATTTAAGTTAGTCACTAAGTAATGTTCTGATTTATTCAGTCGGTTCAGAAACTGCACGTTAACTACCGCATTGAACATTAGATATAAACTTTAGGAGACTTGATTTTGATAAGAACTTGTAGAGCTCAAATTTTTAGACGTTAAGAAACAACCTTTTCAATTGAGTGTTTCATTGCGATTAAATTATTTCAAGTTGAATGCCAGATCACTATTTCGCAGTCCACATCAAACGGAATACTGAGAATAGCCAAGTCTTGTTCAATGGATGTTCAAATTCATCATGGAGTCTTCTCAATCTGGCCTCATAGCTAATAAGTTTGTCTTCCGTCACTGTGGCAATTGATTTTAACTTCGGGAAGTGGAACAAATCACTCTTTGATAGATCTGTATCAAATAGTACGAGTTTCATTTTTAATCCTCTCAGGTGAGCCCAGATCTAATCCAGAAATTGACTTCTTCCTTTTAATTTCACATTCAATTTGTGATATCTTCTAAAATTTTACACTCTTCAAATTTCTATTTTTCAGGCATGAATAAAACTATTTCCTCTTTCAACCACCACACTTGCTCGAATACGCGTCCTGCGATGAGCCACCTTACTTTCGAGTTTTTGAGTACATACAGTAGCCCCATGGCTTCTTTGGTGCTGACTGACAGCTGACAGCTAAAAGCTTTGAAAAGTTACCAGACCATATTATGTATCCCTACGCCAAACTATATGATATGCAAAAACATGTGTTTAGCAGCTGTCACTTTTAACGGTCAAAATTTAGGTATATACCTAAATGTCGACTATTAGAAGTCAGCTGTGAGCTGTCAGTCAGCACCAAAGAAGCCATGAGGCTACTGTAGGGGTATTCAGCTTGCAATGAATCAAGAAACTCTTGGAACTGTCTGTGAGCAAGCCCTTTAGATCGAGTAGCATTAACAATAACAACAATCACATGTTTGATGTCTAGGACAGATTTAATCAATGATACAACATTGTTTTAAGGACATTCTGGTTTAAAAACCCCCAACACACCCAGATTTCTTTCCTGCCATTTGGTGCTTCACCAGTCGAAATATTGCATACTGGTAATTGGTTCTTTTATAGTTGAGAGGTCTTGTTGAGATTTACAAAAAAAATGTCTGACCCTGTTATAGTTTCCTTGAATGATCGCATGCAAGCCAGTTCTTCAGTAATAGGAAAATTTTCGTCCATACCTCTTATAAAAAATACTAGAAACTGAGCAGGATGATAGGTCTTTATTTATGGTTACGATTCTAGTAGCAATTATTTTTCGAGACATATAGTCTCTAAATTATTTTTTCTTGGCAGGACACAAAAGTATCACAAACTACTCATCAGAAAAAGCTTTGTTACTTTTAGCAATATTGTAAGCTACAACACAACTTGCATGTGTAGTTGCTTTTTGAGAACGATTTTTTTTAACAATTGGTTATCCTAACAGTTTTTTTTACGTAGATCTGTTACTTTTTGTGTACTTTCAGCTTCAGCCATGGCCCTCTAACGGGCCTTGTCATGCTTGGAGGTGAAGTGCCGGGAAATGTTAAATTCCTTATAGACTTCCACGGTATGATTACAGATAAGACACAAGGGCTTTGATTTAAAACTTGAGAACAAGTAGTTTCAAGTCCAACTCATCTTTGAAAACACGGCACTCTGAATCAATTTTACGTTTTTAGTGGCCATCTTGTCAACTCTCAGAAACTTTTCACGAACTCTCTTAAATAAACCAACAGACAATAATAAACCGAAGGGATAGAGGCACGTCATGTTAGGATTCAGAAGTGATATGTACTATCCACAGCAAACGGTGGGGGGAGGGTAGGGGGAGGTGCCAGACAGTAAGGAGGCGAAGGTGCCAGTTTTACAGCCCGTAGCGTGTACGAGACGAATAAATGTCGGCAGCCAATCCCCTACTATCAAACGGGTACTCTCGACCAAACGTTAACATTCCAATTTAGTGGATGGTTTGCGTTCTAACTAACCTCTGGACACTGGTAACTAATCTATAGTCCTACATAGAAAAAAAAAAAACAAGTACAAAATGCAATTTTTTTGGGGGGTTTCCCTCGTTTTTCCAAAAAAAAATTCTACAGGGTTTAGTAATTCTCTCGTGGGCCACATCTGGCCCGTAGGCAGTGATTTGTCCATCACTGCCTTAGACCATGAAACCCCTTTATCGGGTTTTATCTCTGTGTTCACGTGTTTATTCGCAATCTAAAGTAATGGTCTAAGGCGTCACTCTAGCAATACATTGGACTACCGATGATGGATATATAAGGGTTCGAATCCCTGTTGGGTGTACTAGGAGTTATTTTTTTGATGAATTTTTTTTTTACCATCCCTCCATGCAAATGCGAGCAGCTTTGGTGGTAAGGCTAAGAGCACTGGGGAAAAATGAAAGTACTTATCTGGTCAAGTCTGTCACAGTTGGCGGCACAACACTTTGTTGTAGCACCCCACATTAGTGATCTGGCCCACAGCCGAGGCCGATTCTAAGAAGAGATTTTTAAGGGAAAATAGTAGTGTGTTGAAATATACTATTATCAGGAGGTCCGAGACACTAATATATGTGAATAATGGTCAATTATATTGATTTTAATGAGAATTTATATATATCCCAACTATACAAATTTTAACTTAGTAGCATACGGCATTGCGCTTTGACTGAAATGAGTAGAAGAAATAGTACCAACTGTACAGTATAATTTTCTTCTTAACATTTGTATAACAAATCAAAGCTTCTAGTCCAGAAAAAATATTTCCCCCAAACCTAAACCATTGGCAAAAAAAATTAAAAATATATGATGACTGGGAGAATTATTAGCAAAGGTAAACTATTTGGAATTTAAGAATGAGAATCTTAGTTGCAATTTTTTCCCACCCATATCTTTCCACGTAGGTTGAGTATATTTTTTTCAAAAAACATTTCTAGACGAAAAATGCCTTTTATTTACCAACTTTTAATACCGATGTACAATTTTTCATTTAACGAAACACAATCATTTTACTTATCCACAAATAAAGGGTGTCTACTAATAGCTCAGGCGTAACCAAAACACACGATCAAGAATATTATATTAACATTATACGCTAGCATGGATTAAAGTGCCCACTTCTTAATTGATAGGCCGGGACTGGGTTCTCTTCAGCTAAAATTTGTAAGTTTTTAAAATATAATTTTTGTTTTTCAATTTTGTTCTAATAAAACATTTATGATATTTCTAACAATTTCGACCCCTTCGCTATAGGATCGTTGCAGGGATAGCGATGGCTGCAGGCAATTACCCTAAAATGTAGTATACTCTTTTTATTGGGAAAAGCTATATATAATAAGTCCTCGCTCGACTTTCTAGTTAAAAGTTTACTCGTCCAAAGTCTATAAACTTTCATTAAATTTTTACTTTCAATGTTTAATTTTTAATTAAAACGTTTAATTTCCCTCATCACGCCACGACTATAATTTTAAAACGACTCCTATCTCAACTCTTGTATATTTGTTGCACACAACCATTCAACTTACTAGGAATTGAGTTACTATTTTTAACCAAAGATAAATATTTTATTCACTAATATACAATCATTATTATATACAAATCATGGTTTACATGGAGATGTAAGCAAACAATGATTGTACAGATGAGTCACTGCACACACAGCAGAAAATCAGAAAATTCGCTAGGAAAATCGGAGTTTAGTTTTAAACTACTATTTTTTACCGACATCCTGGACCCATAATATTTTTTTAAATGAGTATTCGTTTGTCAAAATCAGTTAAACCTAAGCCGTTTTCTCGTAATTTCAATTTCCGGAAATAGGCTTGATCCAATTAAATATAAGATTTGGACATTCTTGGTGCATTTTGTAAATATAGAGCAATAACAGCACTGCATTCACAAGCTAACAGACATGAACCGCCTCGGTGTTATAGTGGTCAAAAGACGTCACTCTGGAAATAAATTGAACTACCGGTGACCGGGAAATAGGGGTTTGAATCCCGGTAGGGTGTGTTGAGCGTGCTTTATACCAAAATGGTTTTACACTCTACTTTCACGCAGATGTGTGTAAACTTCCTCTAAACTCAATATTTCTCACCCCTAACACATTAGTGGAATTGCCTAGGAACCTACATAAGACCTACGTAAGACCTAAACGTGGGTAGTATGACGTGGTGCTAAAAAACAACAAAATAACTTATCATTAAAAACCTAAATCCAGGCTCACTACCTATGCCATGGTATTATAACAGCCCTGCAGATAAACATGGGACTATAACGTACACCGTCTGGATAAGAACCAAGGGTCCAATAGGACGCCGTCCTTGATCTATCAGAACCAATCAGCGATTGAACTCACCACTGCTGTAGTCTTCATGTTTATCGATGAGTTGACACGATTGACATACCTCACCTAGATGTGTGGCGGTTATATATAGGCCTCCCCCTCCCCTGCTTTGACACTTCATCAGACAATTGCCAAACTTTCAACTTCGTCTTCCTGTGCGCCTACTCTTCGTTGCATCACAAGGTGGACGTGACGCTTGGTCAGGACGACGCGACTTGACTGGCAAACTTTCAAACGACAGAATCAATCAGGCGTATAACAACTTGGTTATTTCAACCGTGTGGTTATTATTTTTAGCACCGCGTCTTACTACCCGTCCGGATTATATGCATATTTACCAACTATGATAATGTGTTAGGGATGAGGAAGATAGCCCACAAAGTTGTATTAGTATATTTGCCAATATCTCAGAAACTGTTGTATTTATAAAAATATATTTCATATAAAAGTTTTTTATTTCTAATAGTACTACAATTTTGCAATGATAAGTTATTTAGTATCTCAAATAGTTGCGGAGATACGGAAGTTTCTGCTTCTGTAAAGTAGTCTAAAATTCATTTTCATGGGAAAATGAAAATAGAAAGCTTTTTTATAATACCAACCAACACCTAGATAAGAATTTTAATACAAATCGTTAAAGTCAATTTTGAGAAAATCTATTTTTTCTCTTTTCGCCCTTTCTTAAACTACTCTTAATTTTAAGTTTAAACAGACACACAGACATACATCATTGCAAAGACCACTTTTTAGGGTTTGGGGGTTCTTGAGACGTCGACATCCATCAACATATCGGGTTAGATTTTCTTTTGCGGTCGCAATACTTTTACCTTTTATGTTCAATAGATAAATAAATAAATAAATAAATATATATATATATATATTTGCGTATAGCTTGAAAGTTATTGGTTTTATAAGAATATGATTCTTATAAGATATTTGTATTATAAAGAGACCTACCTACATATTTGTGACGATAAGTAATTTTATATCACAAATATTTTAAGAGATATTATTTAAAAAAATATACGTGTCAGACAAGAGCCCTTAAAGTCATTTTTCCGAAATATTGAGAGAATACATTTTGTTTAGGATATTTATAAATGTTTAGAAATGAAATTTAATCAAAATCGTTACAGCCGATTTTGGGGGAAAATTGACTTTTTCTCTTTTTGCCTATCAGTAAACTACCATAAATTTAGGGTTAGATATCCAATCCCAAAAACCCATCGGGGCAACCCTATGCAAACCCTAGATACCAAGTTTTAGCCCGATCGGTAAAATAGTTTAGGCTCTAGTTGGAGGTACAAACAGACAGAAAATCAAAAACAACTTTTTTTTTTATTCAGGGGGTCAAAAAACGTTAAGATTCATCAAAATCTTGAGTTCGATTTTTTTAACGATCACAATACTTTTTCTACCTGTAAGATAGCGAGAAAGTAAAAATATCACGATTTGATTATTTTTTCAGCGTGAGTGTTTTAAATATATTAAATTAAATTAGGCTTCCGTTATTGATAAGATTAAATAATATATAATTATAGCGTTGTAATAATTCAGTTTAAATTATTTTGTATTCCAAAATGTCACAACTTGGTATACTATGATTAATTACTTTGATTATAACATCTTATTATTGTCTTATTTTAACATTAACAAACATTGAAAGCAACACCTCCAGGGGTGTAAACATATTATTGGCTTCAAAAAATTAATCAACTTTTGCAAGAGTTTTATTTTGTGATTAATGTTTTCATATCAGCGTGGCCCGGATATCATGTTCAAATGAAAGTGGGTGGTAACCATGCCATAGATTCTCTCTCTCTCTCTCTCTCTCTCTCTCTCTATATATATATATATATATATATATATATAAATAAAGAAACACATGTATAAGGAAAGGGATTGTATTAGCGAATATAGGAGTTGAAAAACCACATTTGCTACCAGCCGGGACTCAAACCTCAAAACTACCATCACTTGTATTTAATTCTATTATTGTTGTTGATCCTCTTTCCCTCACCCCTCTCTCTTACTCTTCTCCAGAGAGATATGCATTATGCATATATAAAAGAGAGAGAGATAAAGAAAATAGAGAAAATATATCAATATTTGCTTAGAGAATTGTTTTACTGATAAATAAAATGTATAAAAATACGCTCAAAGTACTTGACCTAAATTCAAAAAGAAGAATTTTTTACTGATAGCAGATTGGGAAAGATAATTTTTTTCTCCCAAAATTGCTCAAACAATTTTGTTCAAATAGTCTATGGAGGGTGTTTTACTAAATGATATATCATACTGTTTTTGTTTTACAGATACATTATTTTTCAAGGGTAGTTGGCCATACTATTTTGGTAAAATTTGTAGGTGGGAAGTTTTTTGGATGATATGTGACAAACTATAACTTTTTTGATGGAAAGGTTGTTTGTTTGTTAATAATTAATTTAAAAAAATTAGAAACATTTGAAAAATGATAAAATTTGTTTATGTATTTAAAATAAATTAAGGATAGCTTACTAAAAATAATTTTGACATTCAAATTTTCTTAAGAATGGCTATAGAAAACTACATACAAAATAGCCCATCACATTTTACCATAAACATCACTTTGAGGGTAGGCTACTTTACATTTCTAATTTTGGTGATATACACGCTTATCATTGGGATAAGAAATAATTTATCATAGCGATGTTGTAGGAATCTGAAAATCAAACAACTATAACGCTCTTTGCTTGGTCGCTTTTTATTATCTCGTGGATCTGGTTAAGTTGTGTAATATAATTGATGAAGCTATGCTGAAACAGACTGTCAGTAAGCCAAGTAATACATTCCTGAGAGCATACGCCATATGTGAGTGCAGTTCAAAGCTGACCACGCCTCATTTAGAGGGGAGAGTTGCCAATCACCCCCCTACTTGAAGGATTCGCTTCTCGTTAATTAGTCAAGATGACATAACAATGAAGGGGTAGCCGACACCCTTCAACTTGGTGATTGATGTAGTTTTAGAAGTGAAGTTCTCTCTCAGTGAGCTGTAATGACGTGTACATACGTTATACACGGGTGTCGTGTGTGTGTCTGTCACGCGAATATCGAATTGGGGGACACGTTAGTTAATTCACGGGCTACTGATATGATGACCCCAATGCTTCTTAAGTCTTAAGTTAGCATAGCTCGAACATCATCATGTGCGTGGCAATTTCAATAGACTAGTGGCACTCTTCAATAGACTAGTGGCACTCTTCAATAGACTAGTGGCACTCTTCAATAGACTAGTGTCACTCTTCAATAGACTAGTGGCACTCTTCAATAGACTAGTGGCACTCTTCAATAGACTAGTGGCACTCTTCAATAGACAAGTGGCACTCTTCAATAGAC